>PVKE010008190.1:0-48483 GCA_004027555.1 Craseonycteris thonglongyai | reverse complement strand
CCCCTGATCTTCTGGAGGGGCTTTGGATTCTGAGGTGTGCATTGTGTTTGATGTGGTTCTTTTTGCTTTATGCATGAGTCTGTTTGCCCTCTGGGGGTTTGCCTATCAGATGGGCTTCTTTTTATTTTTTCTTTTGGGCTCAGTTGTGGAAGAAGGAGATTTTGGGAGAGGGTTTCGGGAAGCAGATAGCTTCTGTGTCCTGGGGCACTTCAGGTTGCTGTCTTAGCTGTTAGATAGCAGGGTAGCAAAGGTGTGGCCAGGGGTGGGGGCATGTGAGTAGGAGCTAGGGTGGGCCTGAGACACAATAGCAAATTCCTCTTTCAGCAGGGGGACTGGTGGTTCAGTGTGGGTGGGCGCAGGAGCTCTGGTCTTTCCTCCTCCTGGCTGCCCCTCCTTCAATCATATCTGTAAGCCATGCCTGCAGTGCAGCACTTGGATGGGCTGGGGCTTGGCAGAGGCCCCAGTCGGCCACGCAGTCCCGTGCACAGGCACTGACACTGTGGAGACCCAGCTGGCAGCCCAGTTGCATGCGCAGTCCGCAACGCCCCAGAGGCCTGGTGGGTGGGACGCCAAAAGCAGCCTGGCGAGCAGGGTGCCAAAAGCCCTGTAGCGTGCCGGTGAGCAGGCAGCGGCGCTGTGGGGTGGCCTGGTGGGCGGGGCACCGAAAGCCCGGGTGTGCGCATGCAGCGATGCGCAGAGGCCCGGTGGGTGGGGTGCCGAAAGCCCTGTGCGCACAGGCCGTAGCTTGGGTGGCAGCCACTCTATGCTCCCGGCTCTGTTGAGACCGCTGGATTCACTCCAAGCACATCCAATGAAGCTCTGCCCACTCAAGCCCCAGCCCTCACTCCAAGAGCCCTGTCCTCAGAAGGCGCTCCCTCACAGTCAATCTCCTCCGTAAATCAGGGGTGCTGAGCCATTGTGGGCTGGTGCCCTGCTATCACCCCTCCCGCCGGGAAGTGCAGCCGCCCTGCTCCACAGTCCCTGTTCCACTTTAGGCTCCGTGATCTGATTAGGGCACTGCATGCTGTCCCTTGAGTTTGGATGTTAAATTGTCCACAGTCTTGTGGGGCTTCCACGCTCCCTAGGTCTCGGCTTCCAGCCCGCCCTCGATCCAGCTCCACTTTGACCGTAGCCCCCCAAACCCCCTTTGTTTTTGCCAGCCCGGGGCCGCACTCCGAGTCTCTGCCCCCGAACCGCTGCTTCCCTTTTCCTCTCCCGCTCTCCCCTTTTTCCTCTAATCTTTGTGTGTTGTTCTGTGTTGGGTGGTTCTCTTAGTTGAGGTTTCTTCTCAGGGTTTCCCCTGTGGATTCCCCTCTGTTCACAAGGCCCTTTCCAGGCAGTTATCGGCGTTCTTCTCTCATGCCGCCATCTTGGATCTTAAGACTTTAACTTTTGGATGTCATATTTAATGTAAACCCTTTAGAGTGACACCAATAGATACAGATACTTCCATGTAGCTTCCTTAGGTTTGTGCATTTGGAAAATGTTGGTCAAAGGGCAGCTCATGAACACCCTCCTAAGTTTTATTGGCAGATACTTTAAATGGTGCCCCTACTTCCAATGTGTGACTACTAGTTTCATTTTTTGGTATAAATATTTTCCCTGTTCAAATAGAACTGTAACCCTTCTTGTTCATATAGCTGAGTAGGCAACAGCTTCAAAGACAATACTAACACTATATTTTCACTTGTGTAAAAATAAACATAAGATGACAGATTCAAGAATGTATTCATACCCCTCAAGGAAATGTCCCTCATCCCTTGTACCTCTGGACATTTACTTGACCTTCAGACAACTAAAAAAAATAAAGTGTGCTCTCCTACACATGCAAATGCATGCACAAACATATATATAAATGATCAAATGGAGAAGGGGGGGGAGAAATGCTTGCTAAGACATCACATTGTATTTATTATAAAATCAGTAAGACAGACACAATAATACTAGCGGTGTGTCTGGAAGTACAAGTATTAAAAGAATGTTTGCTTTCTCCAGTGAGACTCAGTAATTTTTTGTATACTGTCATTGGCTAAATGGGCAATTGGAGTTGGGGCCAAGTTGAGGGGTTTACACATGAGAACAACATGTAAAGGTCATATGAAAGTGGAAGTACCATAGTCTTGCCCTTGACATACTTCCTGGCAAAGTATAGCCCATTAAAATGTAAACCCCTCCCTAACCCTTTCTCAACTGTACAACTTGGAAGAAAAAATTTACATAAGAGTCCAAGCTTTCCCACCTCCAAACCATGTCTTATTTTATAAAGTGAGTCTTATTGGTATTTGTATGTATACCAGGTATCAGGCTTCTGAGAGATCTGAAAATATTGATTCAATTATTTCAACATTATTCTGTTCCAAAATAATTTATAGTATCAAGGTTCACAGGGTAGATAGAACAGCCCTTTCCCAGACAGTGGACATTTTTATTCAAGTGAGATGGGATAAGGGGAAAGAGTTTTGCTTATTTTAGTCAATGGTTTTTATTTATTCAATCTGTATTAGCCCAACTTCACAATTTATATCCTACTTTCATGTACCTCTGATCTTTCTTCTCTATCATTCCTTTCCTCCTCTTTCCATTGGAATTGTAGGCAGAGCTGGGAAAAAGATGAGAGCTATTCAGTAATTTCCAGAATTAGCTCCATAGCTCTGACTCCAATATAAAAGATTTCTTCTCAGAATGATTAAATACACACAGACACACATGCACACACACACACATCCATACACTTAAAAAAATCTGTCCTTCCAAAGCGATGTTTGGAATATAGATAGAAGGAATCTCCATTTATTTTAAAAGCCTAATGTCTATTTACCCACCACTGTATCACTCATAAAAACTGATGGGATTGCTTTTGTGAAAAGCACATGCCAAATACTTATTGTTGGGAAGTGATATGATTTTTTCAACCAAAACCTGAATAAATAGAAGATAATAAGTACCTGAGAAAATATAGGAAATATGAATAAAATTTTTATATTCATTTATAAACTACACAGAAAAAAAATAAGTACAGGGGCAAAGGCTCTTTTTTAACTAATAGACTCCAATCTCATAGAAAACACTATTAAAATAGTCATTATTATTTTAAAAGAAAAATCAGCCATGTCATCTTTATTCCCTAATTTCGAAATGCCCATGATTTCTTTAGTTGTTTTTGGTGTTCTAATTTTGGAGCTGTGATGAGAGCTATTTCACATCTTTAAGAAGTGGTAGTGCAGAAATAACGGGATCTCTACACCCCAGATAATTTAAAATGGAAATCTAAGTGGCAGTTCTGGGAGTGATAAAGAGAAGCCATATGCATAGATACACTCTCTTGAGCCCTAGCAAACTTTCAGAGTCTTGCAAAGCGCCGAAAGTAGAATTTTCTCTGGTAAAGCTATGCTATAGTTTGACTCAATCTAATTTCATTCTAGAACAATCTAAAGGAAACCATAAAAACAACAACAACAAAACAAAACATGGATCTCCTGGATGCTGACAGTTCCTTGTAATCCTGATGTGATGGCCACAAATAAATTACTTCATCTCAAAATTTATGTTTAATTTATTTCAGGCATAGTCCCAGAGTAAAGGAATATAAAGGTAGATGTCACTAACAGCTTCTGAGGCTTCATTGCCCTGATGACTGTTTCAGAATCCTTGTCAGCAGCAATTAGCAGTCAGAGCTGGGTCACCACAGAAGACAGAGAGTAACCTGCGAATCTCCATAATGCTGCTGCTCTAAGGAGGGCAGAGCTCAAGTCCTAGTTCAGCATCCCCTTGGATTTTCTAGCTAATGTAACTAGAGCTTTCAGGTAGGAATGGAGGCATAGACAGAGAAGCTAGTAACATATTGAAGTAATACTTATTTTAACCCCTTCTAATAACCCCATATTATCACTGTATTAATCAGATCCTTCCTGGGTACCCACAGTCCTGAGCTACCCCTCTCAATGTCCCGGTATCTCATGTTTCTTCTCTCCTCAGGTATCCAAATCTCCATTCTGCCCCATTATCTCTTACCAATACTGTAGGCTTCACTTCCAAAATTTATGTCCAATTTCAACATCATAAATTCTATGATTAAAATTTGAAAAATCCGTATTTCTTTCTTTAAGTGTATTCCAACTGTCACCTTGCTAATACTCTTGAAAGTGAGGTTCTCATCTATTAATTTTATCCTCGGCAAGTACTATCGTATGTGACAAATGCTGCTCAATAAATATCACATTCAATAAATGAGCTAAGCAAGTACTTTTCAAGTATTCAGTTAGTAAAAATCTCTGCCTTGCATAATGAGGAGGCCAGCACGGTCCTCCAACCATCCAATGATAATGCCCTGAACCAACCTGGTAAGATCTGAAATTTAAAAAAAAGAAAGAAAGAAAAGAACAAGAAAGGTTTGAGATATGCTTTGATTATTATTCATAACTTGATATGTGCCCAGGGGAGGTGGGGAGCGGGGAGGAAGAGTTAACAACAGAGATCTTACTCTGAGCATTAAATATTGAGGAAACAGTTTTCCTGGGTGTTTCCAGTCAAGACAGCAAGGTAGGAAAACATTGTGCTAGTCTCCTCCCATGACCATATTAAAATTACAACTATATTATAAAACAATCAACCTGGAGAACCATCTGAAGTCTAGCTAAACAAAAGTTCTATCACTAAGGATATAAAGAAGCAGCACACCAAGACTGGTAGGAGGGGTGGAGATGTGGAACAGACTGGTGCCACACCCATAGGTGGCACTTGAGAATCAGGAGGAATATCTCAGCTACAGATGTCCCTCCTGAGGAGTGAGGGGTCCCAACCTCACATTAGGCTCCCAGCCCAGAGCATTAGTGCCAGAAAGAGAAAACTCCACAACAGCTGGCTGTGGAAATCAGGGGAGATTCTTTCTGTCTGGGTGGGATGAAAGTCTGCTGGAAGTCCAGGTGTCCTCTTAAAGGACCTGCAGAAACTCTTGCTCCCAGCACTTATCTTGGGCTCTGGTGGAGGGACAGATGCTTGGGTGGCACCAGGGATATACAGCAAGACTACATTGTGAGGTTGTTTTGGATGATTACCAGCTCTCTGCAAGAGGCTCGGCGAGTAGCAAATCATTGTGCAATGAGATGAAGAGGGAAGTAAATCACAAAGAAAAGATTTGGTGATGGTTGGCTTAGGATACCTTACTCCCACAACCAGGGAAGGGTTAGAGGAAGACTAAGGCAAATATGACAATCCTAATATTTTCTTTTGTTCTCTGACATAAACAATGGTCATGGGTGACACAAAAATTAAATGTTTCTTTTTTCCATTTATTTTAGGTGTTCCCTGTCTCACAACTGTCAATGATACCAAGGATCCACATCACCTTTGGAGAAGTGAAGCCATCAACAGCACAACCCACCTTCAGCCATGTAATACTGTATGTGTTCATGAATTGAAGTAAAGTTTAACCTTTAACTAAAGATAAAAGCACAGAGAGAAGAAAAACTCCGGATATTTAACAGGCTTTGACTTGAGATCAGCACCACACATTATTGTGTGAAAGGCAAGGATTAAGAGTTCTCCTTCATCTCCTTCCTTAGTTTGGCTAGTTACATGGTAACATGAATCTCAAACTCATCTAGCAATCCCCTTCCAGAGAAAAAAGAAAGCTGAGTTAATGCTAAATCGACTCAAGTGTAGGTCCCAAGCAAATATCATGGTTGCTCTTCTTGAAAATATACTTTCCAAAGCAGCAGGTTGCTGGGGAAGACTGCTATTACTCCAAGGAGAATTTCCTCATGTGGTTCTTTGTTTGACCTTCAATTATTTGCTCATGAAGCCCTGAGTTGCAAAGAATTATAATAGATCTCATGTATTTCATAGAACTTCAAGTTTAACTTAAGGTGTTACAACTAAAGATCTATTTTTTTCCATAAAGACACACATAAAACATATTCCTACCTACACTGTAGAAGCATGAAAATAGAAGATCAAAATGCTTTAGGTTGAAGGGAGATTAAATATACAAAACCCTAGTCTAGTATAATTATTCTGATTGATTAAATTATTTTCAGGTGGACTCTCTAATGTCTATTATCTGATTAAGGAAAGCATGCTCGCTCTTCAAAAGAGAGATATTTTTTTGCTGCTAAATTTTAGGCCAGGTCAGTGATTAAAGTCCTACAACTACCACATTTACTATACATGCCATTAGAGAATGTGGTAGGACAGTTGACAAAGGGAATCTGAAAATGAGAGACAGCTGAGTTCTCAAAGGTGGGATTGATGAGGATTTGTCATGTAATTACAATAATGTTCCTTTTTCACCATTCACACTCCCATTTTTTACCCATAAATGTGTAGTGTGGAAAATACAATAGTATGTCAACAAGAAAGTTTAGTTCTGAGTAACTTAAAAAAATTATAAAAGAATACATATTAAAAGCTAGAGGGGTTTTTCATTGTACTTATACATCTCATAAGGAGTCTTGCTTTACAATGTCATGAGCCCCTTAAGGGATCATGAATGATTAAAAAGTTGATCATACAAAAAAAAAATCAATTATGAAACAGAGAGAAGAAATGTTAGCTAATCAATACTTTGTTATTTACATAAAGTCCAAGTTCTTTACTTCATTCTTATCAGCTTCATATCCAGGGATGTTTCTTTGAATGGGTCACAAGTTGTGTCCAATATATGTATGTAAGTATGGTTCTTTTGGGCTACCTGTTAATTCTTACTACACAAAATAAAGGTGCAGAGGCAAGATGTCTAATGAAAAGAAAGCACATACTAACAGCACATGTCAATGAGGTTTTAATCTAGCACCATTAAACCTGCTAATCAGTTTGCATGGTTTTTAAATTCAGTTCAATTTCTAAAGAGAACTAAGTTTGTTACAATTTGTATTATGTATAGCATCTCAGAAGTTATAATATAAAGAAAATGTTATAACAAAATATGGTTGCAAATAACATACTTCCCCTGTCTCTCACACACATTTAATCATAATATTGTTTAAAAAAAATGAAAGGAGAAACACCTAGTATAGGGTTAGTATGCATCTTGAATCAGGGCCTACACTGTATGAAAATAAAGTTGAAAGCAGCAAAGAAATCTGAGATATAATCCAACTCAATGCTTTCTCAGTAGCACTTGCTTCTAACTGACCTCGTTCCACGTATGTGAAAGCAAAGTACATAGACAGTAGGCAAATCTTTAAGCAAACTCCAGAGTTCAGTACCCTAGCATTACATTTAATTTTACTTTAAGGATAGTTTTTGTTTTGTTTTCCCTCCTGGGATGAAATTAGCTGGGAACTTGGCAACGTTCTTTTGGTTTGAAGTCTTATATTTGTTTATTCTTTGTCCTTATTGCTGCAGTGGTGGTTCCAGTCTAGGTTTGATCTCTAAGAAGGAATAAGAAACAAACAAACAAAACAAACTGGTAAACCAGTATACATCGGAGATTCAGCTAAAGGTTGAGCACACCCAGTGAACTCTTCATTAGGAGAGAAAGTTCCCAGCAAAGTGCTAAGCCTTAGGAAGCCTCAGGTAAAAACAACTGATATCTTCCTCACTATATTCCTGGGAGCAAATATAATGTCAAAAGAATGAATATGTACAAAAAACCTTCGTATATAAAATGAAACACATGTTTATTTCTTTATTCTAGTTCACACATACCGGTAAGTATGAAAATATTAGCTAGCATTTCCTGAGCAAAAATGTGCTTTCAAAAGCATTGTAAAAGCTTTGTAAAGGCGCAGTTACGTGAGATGTGGAACAAAGACAGTCTCCAGTATTAAGGAAGATAGCAGGTAGTGTTGTGAAGTTACTCTTCAAAACTTTCCTTGTCCCATTTGGGTAATCAGTCCATAGTGACATGTTATTTATTTCACTATGCTTCTATTTGCTGGAACTCTGAAGTCACTGGGATTTTTTCATGGAGTCTCAGTGGTGTTTTGAGTATAGAATTATTACAGTTGGGAAGAGATAAGAAAGCTTTAACCCATTCTTTACCTTTCAGTGTGAAACATCAAAATATATTCGTAAAATAGAATAGTTCTACTCAGTTCTCTCTCACAGGAAGGGCATAGAATCTGGTTGGGCATTACACAAGTCACGGATGGCCTTGCATCACTCATCTTCAAGGGTTCACAAAGAGAGGACAAGCATGCACAAACACAACATAAACTGAAGTGGGTACAAGTGTGTCAGCTATTCTACTTGAAAGGGCATTTGATACAGATCTATTCTGGATACACTTGTTAGAAAAAAGGCATAAAGGAGGTTCTCAATGTATTATATACTGCGTTCCATAATTAAAGTTTCATGGAATCAATTCTTTCCACTTCCACATAAATTTTGACATCGCAGTGGCTGTTTACTGGCCACAAACCATGAGTAAAGCATATGTTTCTATGGATCCTAGACCCTGTCTTCTTAGGTTTGACATGTCAAAGAGCCAGCTGCTATAGATTTCCTTTTCCTACAAATTATTTTCTTAGCAATCCTTGAAAAACCACATCTTGTTACCCTTTGCTCCTATAAAAGATCATTTTAGAGTTTTCCCTTATACGTCAAAATTTAGGCACCTGGATCATTGAACAATGTCTGGTAACTCTACTAGTTGCTGCTGCTGGCCTGTGTGTTTTACCCAGGCCTTACCATTCTGTGCATGCCTAATGTACCCACACCCTGACCCCTAGGATCTATGTATATATTATTACAAGCAACAAAAGGATTTTGCAGATGTAATTAAACTTGTGGACCCTGAAACAGGGAGATTATTCTGGATTGCCTGGGTGGACCCAATTTAATCACATGATCTCTTAAAGACACAGAAGTTTCTCCAGCTGAAGTCTGAGCGATGGAGCGGAAAGGAAGGTCAGAGTGCTTCAAAGCATGGGAGGGCCTTAACCTACCATTGCTGGTGGAAAGGCACACAGAAAGCATGAGAAGAAATGTGGGCAGTCCCTAGGTACAAAGGAGCTTGGTCCTACAACTGCAAGGAACTGAACTTGGCCAACAACCTGAATGAACTTGGAAACTGCTTATCCCTGGAGCCACTTAGCTGACACTTTGACTGCAGCCTCATACAAGACGGACTCTAAGCAGAAGATTCAGTTGAGTCAAACTGCACCCAGAGTAAATGGGTGTTCTTATACATCACTTAAATGTGTAGTTATTTGTTATAGAAAACTAATACACAGACCAACCTTCAATTGTCAAGACCTCATCGCTTCCTCTGGCCTCCAGAGCCCACTCTGTCCCAGTAGGATGAGGACAGAAGTGTCAGGGAATTGATGATAGATGGTAAGTCAGAGTTGGTGATACTCGCCCCAGCTCCCCTGTACCTTTAGTGGAGTAACTTTTTGGTGTGTGCTCGTCATTGATGCCCAGTTTCCTCTCAGGGCTAAGCTACAGTGGCCCCTACTAGTGAAGCACTTGATAATGCCTCTTTATTTGGGCTTCTTTCCTCTCTGCATGTTATTATCCCAATTTCTCCTGATGTTTCTTGGAATCAGTTTCCAAGTAAACTACTAAAATCTCAGGGTCTACTTCTAGGGGGACCCAGAATATGGCAGTACCATCCTTCTTATCTCATTTCTTCTGTAAACTTAAATTAGCTGATAATTATGAGAATATTAATAATGGTTCATTTTCCCCCCCTAAGAATTTATTATATATCTTTACTATAGCAAGCACTTTATAATCCATCATCTTATTTAACCTTCTTAACAAAAACATGACTTGGAACTGGATTAGGCACTACTGAGTGAACAAGAAAACTGAAGTTTAGGAATGCTATATAACAGCTCAAGATTTCTCACGTAATGAGAAGACAATGATTCACGCCATATCTGTGTGATTCTAAAACCTCTGCTCTTACACAGTGCTATTTAGCCTTCCCAGGCCTTCTTTGTTTCAGTGTATAAGCTATTCAGTTCACAGGAATCATTTCATGAAACTCATTGCGACAGATGTGAAGTATACACAGAGAAAGTATTATAGCATTTCTTCGAGTTCCATGGAAACTTGCTTGAGAAATGCTACATTTGATCACAGGGGCTACATGCCTTCTTCACTGCTCTAGCCTCAGCAGCTAGCACACCTCCTGACCAGTGCATATTTCCTGAATATGCGGATGGATCTCTAATCTCCTCAATGGATCATAGTTCCTTTACTTAGCCACCCTGTTCACATTTCTTCCATCTCCTCTTTTCCATTTTAATCAGTCTTATGTCTCCAAAGGTTTTTTTTTTTTTAAAGATTTATTTTATTGATTTTTGACAGAGAGAAACAGAGACAGAGAGAGACAGAGAGAAGGGGGAGGGCCCAGAGCAGTCTCCTTAGTTGACAGCATTAGTTTTCCATATAGTTTCACTCCACAGGCGGGCACAGGGCTGCGCAGGGCAGGAACTGGGCCAGGAGCCTCCCACATAGGTCCTGGCAAGAACTGAACTGGGGGCACATCCCAGTTCAGCATGTGGGTCCGCATGGGCCGGGGCCGGGATTCGATCCTCGGTCCTCGGGGCTTCAAAGCGAGCGCTTTACCCGCTGAGCCATCCCAGCTTTCCCTCCAAAGGTTCTTATTAGGAACTTGTTGGAAGACTGCTTTGCCAGGCCAGTAACTTACATTTTGCAGGTTGTATAGGGTCGACCTCAGGTATCTCTGCTAAGCCTGCGTGCACGCAGAAGAGAGCCGTGAAGAGCAGCAAAGCACAAGACCCTCTGCTCTTCTGTATGGGAATGCTTCCTTCACCAGAGTGTTCCCCAGAAGCTACGCTATAACACTATTGATACTAATTACATTTGTATGCCTTATATTACTGTGTTATATAATCTCTCATAAGCAGCAGCCATGAATAGATGTCAGAATTGGGAAATATCAAGAAATGAAATGATTGACTCAAAATTGTATACTGAAATCATGATAAAGCTATAATAATGCCTTGCCCAATTTCTCCTAGGTTAGGGCTCACAGTTAAGCACCAAAATGTGCTCAAGAGTTTGTTTTTTTTTAATTTTGCAATACGGTACTGCACAAATTCATAACATCCACACAGGGTATTTTTATAAGGAAATCATAATGACACTTAGCTGTAGTCTTTGAATAAACTAAGTTTCCTTCCCCATGGACCCTATTGTAATTTCTCCTCTGAATCACACATGAGAAATTATTGAAGATAGGAGTAAAGTGTTATCTTTCAGGAGAAGAAAAATAGAGAGACACAATTAAGAAAAGCAGAATGTGATCTTATGTGAGACAAATTTTATAAAACAGTAAACACAGTGCTTGATAATGTGCCTGCTCCATAAATGTGGGCCTTAATTTTCTGTTATTTCTTTTCAAATCAGCGAACTAATAGTTTAAGTAAAAATGGACAGCCCACGCAAAGGTTAAACAGCCTCATAGTGCTTGACATCTAAGCCCTAAGGGACAGACTGGCACAGAGATCCATCTGCTTTGGCAGCTCAGCTCAGCACCTGGTATCTTTGCAACTTTGACAGACATATTAGCTTGGACCGCCATAACAAAATGCTATCGATTGGGCAGCTTAAAGAACAGAAATTTATTTCCTCACTGTTCTGGATCCTGGAATTCTGAGATCAGGGTGCCAGCAAGGTCATGTTCTGGTGAGAGTCCCCTTCATGGCTTATAGATGGCTCCCTTGTCCCACATGGCCTTTCCTCAATGCATGTACATGAAGAGGATGAGTTCTCCCTTTCTCTTCTTTCAAGGCCCTAATCCCATCATGATGGCTTTATCCTCATGTTCTAACCCTAATCATCTCCCAAAGGCTCCATCTCTGAATACCATTACTTTGGGGGTTAGGGCTACATGTACAAACTTTGGATAGTCGTACACATTCAGTCCAACAATCAGTCCAGAGCGACAGGTTTTCAGTTTCAGTTTTTCCATGAAAAAGGGGGCTTTAGAACAGGAACACACAGTCCTTGCCTCTGGGTTTTTTGAGAACTGTGTAAAGTGGCACATGTGTGTGGACACCCAGGAATTCACACAGAATGGGAGACAGATAAATGTCAGGCTCTCTGCCCTACCTCAGGGATACTGCATCATTAAACCCATTCACTCCTCTCACATAATAGGTAGATCAGTAACACTCTGCCAGAAGGAAGAGTCAACGAGGCCCATTCATTTCCACGCTCTGGATCTCAGCTTCTCTAGCTGTATAATGAGCTCAGATCAGAGGTTTCCTAAATCCCTACATTCTCTTCCAGTGCTGGCTTCCTGTTATTACTGACGTTGAGTTCTTAAAATGACATACTTTCCCCAGTATGTAGAACTTCAGTAACAAGGAAATTATAAAACCTAATTAAAGCTTTGAAAAACATACTTCTAACCAGATTTGCTATAATTCATCACAAATTTTAAAAGATATATTCTAATATCTCTTACAAGTCTTCTGATCATTTTCATTAGAAACTCTCTAGCACTTATTAGAATGGTTCAGTGCTAATTTTATAAAATATAATAACTAGCTAAAAATGATACTGAGAGCACTCTTGAAAGTAGGCTAGTTTAAGCAAATTGTATCAACCTGAAGAACTGTGTTCGTTTTGCTTTACTCAGAAAATAAAAAACTTATTTAAAATTATTTTTTTTAGTTATCAATTGCATAAGAATAAAGAAACAGAGAGAAATGCACTCAGAACTTTAAAAATTAAACAAGGATCTCTCATAGGCTCTTCCTACTGAACTACTGTAGTGAAACTGATGGGCCAATCCACTGTCATGAATATCAGTCATGGGTCAATGAATTGCAAGCTAGATTTACCAGGGTTCCAAGTTCCCCACATCCTAACCAATCCTTGTCTTTTGTTTTTTTGGATAACAGCCATCCTAACAGGTGTGAGGTAACATCTCATTGTGGTTTTTGAAAATGCAGTTCCCTGATGGTTAGTGATACTGAGCATCTTTTCATATACCTGCTGGCCAGCTGAATGTGCTCTCTGGAGTGTCTATTCATGTCTTTAACTCAGTTTTTAATCAGGTTGTTAGTTTTTTCCTCTATTGAGCTGTAGGAGTTTCTTACATATTAAAACAATTAATCCCTTATCTGATACATGGTTGGCAAATACTTTCCCATTCCATAGATAACCTTTCACTCTTCTGTTTCTTTGCTTTTTAGTTTGATGAAGTCCCACTTGCCTATTTTTGCCTGTGATTTTGTGTCCTATGTACGAAATCATTGTCAAGACTAATGTCACTATGGGAAACAGTGTGACTATTTTTGTTAAAATTATAAATAGTACTGTATGCTCCAGAAATCACACGTCTGGGTATTTATCCAAAATAACTGAAATTAGCATCTTGAAGAGATAGTAGCATTCCTATGTTCAATGAAGCACTAGTCACAATAGCCAAAATGTGGAAATAAACTAAATATTCACTTGACAAATGAATGCATACAGTGAAAGTGGTACATACATACAATGGAATACTATGCAACCTTACAAAAGAATGAAATCCTGCCATTAGCAACAAGGACAATGAGGATGAACCTGGAGGGCATTATGCTAAGTGAAATAAGCCAGTCACAGAAGTACAAGTGCTGCATGACACCATCTTTATGACACATCTGAGATAGTCAAACCCACAGAAACAGAGAGCAGAATGGTGGTTGTCAGAGGTGGGAGAGAGAGAAATGGGTAGTTGCTAATCAAAGAGCATAAAGTATCACCTGTTACAGAAATGTGTTGCACACATTGTCTCTATAGTTAGTAATATTGTATTGTGCACTAAAAATTTTGTTAAGAGGGTAGATCTCATGTGTTCTTGCCACAATAAAATAAAATAAAAGACTAAAATTAGCAACTAGGAGGCTAAGATTTTTGAGCCTGACCTTGAATTGAAAAAAATAAATAAATAAGGGGAAAAGCAACAGAATTCACTATCTAATTAATAACTTCAGAAGCTTTTCTTTTCTTCAACAATACTCTTCAGATACCCCAGCATTAAGTTGACATGATCATGGAGGAAAATGGTAAATGCTTCTTCCCAGTTTTGTTCTGTATACTTTCCAACTGCTAAAATCTTTTAAAAAGTATCTAGTCAAGCATGCCTTACGGAAAAGAGATAAAAAGCTAAACATTGAAAAAAACACATTATGCAGCAGAACTCATTTGAATGATTTATTTTAAAATGTTACTGAAGAAAAGAAAGAAAATTCTTTATTACACAGAATCTATGTCTGAAATCCTTTGGAGAGATACAAATTTATTTTGCTTACATAATCTGGGCAATAAAATTATGGCATAATCATACAAACATTTTATAAAATAATGTCTGGTAACTGAGTAATGCAAATCACTAGGTAATTTCCAGATCTCCATATTATTTGCATATTTAAAACAGGCTACTTCTAGACATCTATTTTGCAGAAGGACTAGGATGTGTGCACAAAGAAAGTAAGCATTATTGAGGGATCACTATGCCTTTCTTTCTATCTCATTTAATATGGACAAATATTCTTTAGTACAGTTTACTCCTCTCCCCACTAGTGACCCCACATGATGATTCTCAGGAGAAGTCATTAATCAGGAGAGAGAGGCAAGTAATTTGCTGTTTGTCTTGGCCATAATGTCTATTAGAAATAACATAACAAACTAAGATTTGTAATGCTGTGTTTAAAAGTGATGTGAAATCATACAAAATCAGATTTCTAGAGAATAAAAAAAAATCCTTCTCTTAGAGAAAAATTTCCTAAGGAGACAGAGGGTAAGAAGAGGTAAAAGTAAAAATCTAGGAGAGGTCTGTGTCATCATCATTGGGACAGAGGGATTTTTAAGTTTAGAGCAATGTATTAGTTTCTTATTGCTGCTGGACAAAATCACCATACATAAAGTCAATTAACACACATTAATTACCTTACAATTCAAGAGAGCAGAAAGTGTCTTACAGGTCTAAAGTCAAAGTGCCTGCAGCGTTGTGGTTTCTTCTGGAAGTGGAGACTGTTCCCTTGCCTTCCCTGCATCGCTTGACTCACACACAGCATTCTTCATCTTCAAAGGAGCTATTGTATCACTCTGGCTTCTGAGTTTGTGTTCACATCCTCTCGTATTTTGACTCACCTGCCTCCTTCTTTCTCTTTTAAGAACCCTTGTGATCACATTGGGCACATTCAGATAGTTCAGGATAATCTTCTCTATCTTAATCATATTTGCTAAGTCCCTTTTGTCATGTAAGGTAACATATTCATATAGTCTGTGGGGATTAAAATGCAGGCATACTTGAAGGGCCATTATGCCACCAACCACAGACAGTTATAAACATATATGGATGGATATTAGTGCTGTTTCAAGATGCAAAGGGGAAGGCATGAGAGGAAATGCAAACAATGAAGATTCTCATTCATATTGTTATCAACGTAAGGAAAAAGAAAGATGACTGAATAGCTAGCTCTGTTCCCCTTTTCTGCCCATGAAAATCTCTTTTAGACTTCAGTATAAAAACACATTATTAGTTATAAGTTATGTTTTAATAATGTTTTTTTCCTAAGGTAAAATTCCACTAGCAAAATGGGTAATGGATCTTACAAAATGTATAATTTTATGAGTTTTGGTAAATGTACACACATGACTAACCATCACACCAATCAAGATAAAGAAATTTTCAGTCACTCAAATTTCCCACAGATGGTTTTTTCCCTACTCTCACTCATTAACAAGTGTATATATATAAATAATTTGATGCCTCATAAGATTTAGACATATTTTTCTACCAATGTATAGAGAAATTTTCAAAGGATCTAGATAATGACCTTCTACTAGGCTTAGAACACTGGCTTGTGACATTTTACTAAAGAGCCTCAATTAAGTTTTTGTCCTAATGAGTTATTGATATATATTTCTTAGAAAAACATTTTAGTGTATATTCATGATCACTGAAATGCAATCATTGCTAGTATAGTGTTCCACTGTCTCTTAATATGATTCTGCATATCTACTTTTATTTACCAAGTGTGCTGGTAGTACCAATCACAAGTTCTCATTTTTAGTAAAATGTTTCTAAGCAGTTCTTAGTGTCTAAATGAGACAATGATGACAAATTAGCTATAAAATTACCTGAGACATATAATGGTTCATTAAAATCTGGAAAATGAGGTTTGGACCAAGTTAACATTGTATATTGATATTAAGCAGAGTTCATAAATCTAAGTAACTTGGCAAAAAACAAAGAAAGCATTTCACTTAGAATTTCTAAAAAGGGCAATCTGAGAAACTAAATATTTTTGCATAGCTTGCACAGAATAATTACAGAAAGTAAGTTCTATCATCCAATGCTCATCATGGAACTCTTTCCAATAGCCTGGCTTATCACAACCCTTATAATCAGCCCTAGAAAAAAACAAAATAAAAATGTTCCCAGATAAACAAGAAGAAGAGTGTGGTCATTGCTGATCTAGCTAATCAAGATTTCCTCTTGCTAGGGTCAAAGTTCTATGTAAACTGGCAGAAGAGGTAAAGTCAATGCCAATGATTTGAAGGTCAAAGTCAGAAGCCCTGGTTGAGACATAAAGGTAAGCATCACCCATAGCTGAGGACGGCCTCAGCTGGAAATTAGTAGTTTAGTTTCAGTTGCTCACTGTTGACAAAAGGGATTACCTGCCATGTTAATCATTTAACAGCAGTGCTTATAGCTCTGTGCTCAGAGAAAGTGGACTTAAATTTAACCATTCAAGTCTTGTTATGTTCATGCTACAAACTTTGGGACAAAGTGGTGAGGGCTGTTTTCCCAAATTTTAATGTGCATAAAAATCATTTAAGGAGTTGGTTAAAAAAAAAAAAAAGGAATTTAAAACATGGGTTTTGGTGCTGAATGGTTAAGAGTTGAATTTCCTCTGGTTCCATGTTAACTATATAAACAAGATAAGCTACTTAACTTTCATAGCTTTAGTTTATATCATGTGTAAAATGCAGACAATGCCCATCTCCCAGGGTTTTTAATGAAGATTAAATGTGGTCATAGATGTACAATTGTGTTGTATACCTTGCTCAATGCTGGCCCTCCCATCAAGCATTCAAAATATTATGGTGTATTTCACGTCTTCCTCCCTACTATGTATATATTCTCAGTTTCTCTTGGTTAAAGGCAACAGATGTTGGATGAATAGATTCAACTCTAGAAATTAAAAAATAAAAAAAGCAATGAAGCCTAGAAGAGTTGGAGAGGCCAGGAATTTTCTGTTAACAGAATTCTGGACAGTTCTATGAAGAAGAGAGTCATGTCCTACCCAGGAAGAGAGTGTAGTCTGGCTAACATGAAAGACAGCAGACCCACATGTTATCCCAGAGTAATGGGTAGGTAGTTGAGCACCATGCAGAAGGCATGCCCTTCTCTTGCACAACTGGCTGTCTCTGTATCTTCCAATCCTGGTAGCAGAAGTTTGGGGAAAACGAATTCTCCATTCTCGAGGGATGAATGAAGCTGTCATCCAAGGAGATATCTAGAATATATTCTTCTCAATGTAAATGACACATATCCTTATGTGAGAATCTGTGTTCTGGTTGCTCAAATTTATCTTGATGTTCATGTTGCTACTTTACACAGAAATGGTCAAGTGAAGTTTTTTTTGTTAGCTTTAAAAATTTTATCAACTGAATAAACACACACACACACATTTCGATTACGTTTACAAGCCCAATGTAAAAACCACAAAACTGACAGTGCCTGACAGTAACTTTGTAAGTCTGTAATAGTAATCAGCACAATTGAAGCATTTCAGTTGATTTTTTTTTTTAAAAAAGAATGCCACCACTTATAAGCAAATATTTTAAAAATAAAAACTTCTGCATATACATTTTAGTTATTGATTCTTCTTATCTTGAATGGAATTAAGCAAGTTCTATTATCATAATCTGGTTTGTATAATTACCATAGACACTTTATCATGTTGTCATGATGATTTAATAGAACTTTAATGTTTGATTCTTCAGTGTGCTCAAATAGACTGCTCAGTGTCCTTTGGGCAATCACAATATGTGCTGCAGATACATGAAGGGAAAAAGAGAAAAGCTATTAGTGTTAAGAGTTGGTGGTCATTTAAATCCTTCACACATCAGTGGAAGAATAGATTTCTTCGTACTGGAAAGCACAATGCCTACTTTCCTATTATAGATTTGTGATTAAATCAAGACTTCAGATTTCACTGGAAACTTATACAATTAAAGGCTTTTGCAAAAGTGTAATCTTCACGCATTAAGTAAAACTTGGTATTTTTTTTTCTGTTGATCTTTTAAATGACCTTATTCTAGAACATTACATGGTATTGAGTTTTGAAATGGCAACAAAGGAACAAGTCCCTCAAAAATCAATTCAATTGATTTCCATTCATGCAGATGAAGTAAGTTTTACACTGGTTGATGTTCTTTCCAGGTAGATTAGAGTCAGACTGTAGACCAATTTTCTACATTCTGCCCAGCCCCTATGTCTGCCCCCCCCCCCCAGCTCCAAGACTGTCTCCGAATATTCTTGAACAAACATGACATCTAACTTGTCAAGAGATTTTTCTTTTCTAAAATTTTTAATATAAGGAAGGGGCATAAAGACTATTTTTGCAGAAGGAACTAGGAGGCTGGATTCCAAGCCTGCTGCTACGTGTTCCAAGACACAGAACTCACAGAGACATTAATCAATGACAGCAATCTCTCTAGGAGCCTAGAGATTCTGTTAGGACCACCCTGTCATTAAGCCCATGGTAAATTAAACAAACGTTGTGCTTTACAAGAGTTAGAGACAAACCTGCCCCAATTCTTCTTGCATCCTAGCTGAAGTTAAAGGGAAACTACATTGTTCTTCTATCCCCCTTTCTCCCCCACTATGCCAATGATCTTCCACAGAAGCAGAAGACACATATAAACCCTAGTTTGGGGGATGGAGGAAGTCTCTCTTCCACTAGTGATTAGAGACAGCCATTCTGCCCATGAGTGGCCTTTGTTTTCTTACTCTCTGCTAGATGAACTTACTTTCCCTCTAAACTCTATATCAGCTCATGTTTGAATTCTTTCCTGCATAAAGCTAAGAACCCCTCTTTGGTCCTGTACCAATTTGAACACTGCTATAATAAAATGAACTATATTAATGATAAACTGCAAATACAATTATAGGATTATAATGAAACATTTATGAAATAAAATAAAATGTGACACAACGTGACTCTCTGCATAGCACACAGCGGATACAAATCTAAAACTCAAGATATAAACTTGCATTTAAGGAAAGAAAGAAGATAGAAGATCTGTACAATGAGACAAATGGTAACATTGACATGAGCCTGGGGCCATTAGCATTTGACAGTCAAAATTATTGTGAACATAATTCAGTTGTTTCAGTCAATATGTGTTCAGTGTAGAACACATTTTTAAAATAGAGTCATCAAAACTGGATAAGTTCTGGGAAAGCTGGGATGACTCAGCGGGTTAAGCGCTCACTTTGAATCCCCGGGGACTGAAGATCTAATCCTGGCCCCGGCCCATGCCGACCCACATGCTGAACTGGGGTGTGCCCCCAGTTCAGTTCTTGCCGGGACCTATGTGGGAGGCTCCCGGCCCAGTTCCTGCCCTGCGCAGCCCTGTGCCCACCTGCAGAGTGAAACTATATGGAAAACTAATGTCAACTATGGAAACTGCTCTGGGCCCTCCCCCTTCTCTCTGTCTCTCTGTCAAAAATCAATAAAATAAAATCTTTAAAAAAACAACAAAACTGGGTAAGTTCTTTAAGCTCACAGGGAGTAACATAAATTATGTAGACCCTATATGTAAATCAGAATTTCCCAATCATGGTACTATTGACATCGTTGGATGGGTAATTCTTTGTCGTGGGGAATTGTCCTGTGCATTGTAGGAGGATTAGCAGCTGCCTTAGCCTCTACCCACTAGATGACAGTATCACCTTCCCCCTAGTTATGCCAACCAAAATATGTCTCTAGACATTGCCAAATGTCCGTTTGGGGGGAAAGGAAGTACACCAAACTGCCCCTGGTTAAAAATCACTGTTGTAGACAGAATATATGATTGTTTTTAGATGTGACATATTAAATACCTCTATTTTTCAATAGTAGATAAGAAGCACACATTGATTCTTTTCTCATAGCATGAAGGCACTCTTTATATTTCTAATGAAAAATAAAAATCATGAAGAATATATAAACAGTGGTATTTTTAACTCAATGAATAAACATTATATATTGTATCCCTGAGTAGAAATATTGTGATAAAAAGTTTTGTTTTTTTTCATTGTTTAGCCCTTCATGGTAACCAAAGGGAAGTATAATATAAAGATATTAGCTGAACAAGGGCTAATGATAAAAAGTATAAATAGAAATGCAAAATGAATTCTCCATGAGGCAAAAAGATACAGAACACAGAGGACCTAGCAGAACAGAAGATGCCAGATTCTTTTTACTCTATTTTATTCATTCATTTAACAAAATGGCCCATGCTTCTCACTCTGGGCCAAGAAATTTCTAAAGTATTTGCAAATATTAAATCACATAATCCTCTCCAAACTCAATGAGCCTCGTGCTATTAATATTTCTGTTTTGCAATCGTGGGAATAAAGGCTCAGGGAGATTAAGTTGCTTGAAAGAAATTCACACAGCGAGTGATTGACAGGGCCGGAGTATGAACCCAGGTGGTCTAGCTACAGGGTCTGAGCCCTCGAGGACTGCACTTCACAAATGCACACTAATTCAGAGTGCCTGGTGGAGGAAACCTAGGTCTCTACTGATGACACTTATGGTACCAAATGTGTGGGTTTTCTTCACCAAACAATTCTGCAAGTCTCTGCGGACACCTGCTGGGTGTCCTACAATTTAATTCAATTCTGACACTACCTGGCATAGGCACAGACCCCCACAGGTTAAGAACGCAGTCCCACAAGACTGTCCCCACTATAGATGCCAATCACAGGTAGCAGGTCCCCAAGGTCCCCACGTTTCTGTATGATTTGGTTACAGTTTTGGGATTCCTATGACCCTCCTCCTCAGATTCGATCATTTGCTATAATGGCTCACAGAACACAGGAAACTTACTTAGTATGACTAGTTTATTATAAACAATACGAAGAAATAGCCAGATAAAGAGGCACATAAGGCGACATCCAGTGGAGTCCCCAAGTGCAGGGGCTTCTGACCCCTTGGGGTGGAGTGTGCTACCCCTCCTGGCACATGGATACCCTCACCAACCCAGAAGTTGTTGAAACTCCTTCCTCTGAGGTTTTTATGAAGGTTCCTTTGTGTAGGTATGATTCATTCAATCATCGGCTATTGGAAATTAACTCAATCCTCAGCCCCTCCCCCCTCCCTGGGGGAGACTGGGGTGGGGCTGAAAGTTCCAGCCCTCTAGCACAGGGTTGGCTCCTCTGGGAACCAGACCCCATCCTGAAGCTATTAGGAATATCTAGCTGCCAGTCATCTCATTAACATAAACGCAGGTCCGGCAGAAAGGGGCTTATTATGAATAACAAAAGATGCTCCTGTCACCCCCATCACTCAGGAATTACAAGGGTTTTCAAAGCTCTACGCCAGGAACTGGGGGCAAAGACCAAATATATATCTCTTGTTATATAACAATATCACATCTGGACACTGCCTTCAGCTCCTGAATTCTAACTCCCGCTCCAAACATGAGAATCCCATCCGCATTTTCTGCCAGTCCTTGGTCAGGTTACCTACCCCTGGGGGGAAAGAGGGAAACTGCCAGGGAGGGGGCCTGGGGACCCTGGAGGGCATCCAGACCCCAAGTCAGCCCTATGCACATGGAGTCTGGAGGTTTAGATCAGGCCTGCTGGTGAAGTGTGGCAAAATGGCCAAATCCCTGATGACATCGTATTTGTTTCTTTGTGAATCATTTGTGTATTTGAAAGAAAAATTGCCATTTAAAAATTGACACTTGTTTTTCAACATATTCAGCTGACATCTCAGTGGGTATGTCAAAGATGAGAAAAGCTGCCCATCTGGGGAGAGTGAATGGCCACATCTCAGATTCTAAACAGGTTCAGTTGCAACAGGGACACACGCTGCTACCAGGGCTCTCAAGAATCTAGTGACCTGCAGGACAGCCCTCCTCAGCCTAGCAGCTGCTTCGTGTCAAAACCTACAGATGCAAGGCCTACGGTGATTGTCACGGCGGGAAGAGAGAAGAGTGGGGAAGGCAGCTGAGACCCGAGATAGCTACAAAGACAGCCATTGCTTGAGGCTGCGGGACTCCCACGTTACTCAGATAAGAAGAGACTACAAAGCACTGTCTGTATGTGGATGCTAGAAGTCTCACCCACCTTGTGCCAGAGCCCAGAGCACCAGCCCAGCCCCCCAAGCACTTCTGCCACTACGCAGGGAGACCAAAGACAACTCGTGATTCTACACAGTTCATAGTACAGAAAACCACAAAAACGACCCTCAGTTTAAATGTAGTTCCGTGAGTTTGTTGGACATCCATGTTTCAAAAGTAAGTTGTTTTGTTTGTTTGTTTGTTTTTATGGCATTGTCTACCCAAGCCATTGACTCACCTAGACAAGCACATTTTTTTATCTCAATTTAATAATCTTCTCTGTTCATTTTATGGACATTTTCCAAATAAGTAAGAAAATTCATTTAATTACAGCTCAATCCCCACTGTATTGTTGAAGCAAAAAATGGCACATATGTTAGAAGTTTGGTTTTAGGTTTGAATGGCCAGGCTCCAGAAAGAACAGAGTGAACATTTTAAAATGTTACATATAGCTAATTTAGGTAAAACTACAATGCAATAATTTTTAAGGAACCAGTTTCTATATCACTTTTTTGAATGAGAGTATATGAAATTACCTACTGGCATGTGACCTGGCAAGTGTATATTTATCAAGTAATAAGGGAAGCCGGGATGGCCCAGAGGGTTAGGCACTCGCTTTGAAGCCCCGGGGACCAAGGATCGAATCCCGGCCCCGGCCTGTGTGGATCCATATGCTGAACTTGAGGTGTGCTTCCCATGCAGGAGGTCCCCAGTTCAATTCTCAACTCCCCCTCCCCCCCTCCCGTTTCAGCCCCTGGCTCATGGGGGCGAGCTTCCCATGTGGAGGCCCCCAGCCCAGTTCCTGCCCTGTGTGGCCCCCACCCACCTGTGTGGAACAAAACCATGTTAAAAACTGATGACATACAACTATGGAGACTGCTCTGGGATCCTCCCCTTTCTCTCTGTCTCTCCCTATCTCTGTCTCTGTAAAAAATAAACAACAATAAAATAAATCTAAAAAAAAAAATAATAGAGGACAGGAAAGCTGGGCTCAATGGTTAGTTTGGACTAAGAATTGTTAAAGCAGCTGAGGTCTATTGTTTTTTCCTCATTCACTCATTCATTTATTCATTCAACAAATGGCTGTCCTATTATATGCAAGACATTATGTTACATGTGGTAGGCAATGCAGACAAAATAAAAGGCCAAAGTAACTTTTTAGAAAATCTATACATGAACTTTAGTCCTAAATGAAATATGGTCTCATGCTATGCATACTATTAACCCATACAGTTCTTTTAGTGTTCTCTCAGTTATGTATGATTATTACCTACAGATAATTCAGCTGCAAAAACTGAATAGTTTAACTTGAGACCTAAAAATCATGCCCATTAAGCAGATATTTTGAATGTAAAAAATATTATTTTGTTTACCTGATAACACTGAGTTAATACCAGGTTAAATAATAAGTACATGACATTTGTCAACGTGTTTTTCCATGTACTTCTTATATCACACATGGCATAAACTCTGTCAGGCTTGTCAAAGAAACGAAATAAAGCTCATTACTAACACATACATGTTTCAGATAAAGTTAAGTACATGTCTAGAATTCTCCTCAACTATTTCCTATTATTTTTATTCCAAAGAGAATAAAGTATAATGAACAATGTTTATGAATATTTTTTCAATATTAGCATGTGGAATTGCAGTCTTATTTAAGATAAGGTATTAACTTGTTAATTTCAAAAAAGGAAGGGAAAGTCATGCAGTTCTCAGTGGAAAAATTAATTTAATGCAATAGAACAAATTAGCACTCTTTAAGCAAAGTGGCTTAAATAAGAGAGTTCTAAGCATCCCCAAGAAAAGGATACCATGTTAAAAAGGAAATGAAATTCAGCAGATGAAAACTAGACTGGCTCCACATTTTGCTTGGGAATGGGTGTTTTCATAAGATGTGCAAAAAACCAGCTTGGTTTGTCTAAGTTATTATTTCTAGTAGCATTTTATCTTACCAAGTTTCCTTTTAAAAGTTTAACATTTGACATCCACAGTAAGCAGTAGGAATGACAAAAATTCAGTCAGCATTTTTTTTTAAACTCCTGATGATACTCTTCTTTTCACTGTTATTTCATTAGTTTGCTAGAGAGAATTCTATTTTATGTAAAAAGACTCATGCTGAGACTTTTAGGAAAAATATGTAAGAAGACTGTTTGTTCCCAGTCACAGTACGCTTTTTATAGGATAATATAAATGAGTCTTTCTGTCCATGGAGTGGAAAGAGAAATAGCTTTAGTGCATAATTTATTTCTTTGGCACATGCTCTCAACAGTGACTGTATCACTGCTACCCAGTAGACACATGAGTAGTTTCTTTAGATTTTTGTTATACTTCGGATCATTAAGCAATTCAGTCAGCGTTTTCCCTGGGCAACAGAATATCATGTGAGCATCTGAGTTTAGTTTATGTGAACACATAAATGACTCATTAAAAGGCCAATTCAAAAACTAGATTCAAACACTGCTGAATGTTCTGTTGAATAAAGATAGGCATTTATTTAATTGGAGAATGAGACATATGTGTCTGTAGCAGTGTGGCTTGATATGGGATTCGTCACCATTACATTAAATGTGTGGTCTTTTGGAAAACAATGTATTTAATTCCAAATCACTGAAACTTTACAGTCTGTGCCTTTCATTCAGCCTGACTCATTATGCTCAGTCCACTATAATAAATGAAAGAATAGTAAATACTCTGATACTAGAAAATTAGCCACATGTCAAAGTTTTCATAAGGCACACAAGTGTTAAGACTGCTAACATGTAATGACAGATCTCTCAAACGTGAAGAACTTTAGAAAGAGATTTGGAGTTGAAGGGCAACTAGAATTAATATCTTTATTTGAATAGGCACTATATTAGATGCTTTGTGTATGCTAACACTTCAGTTCCTACAATGTTCTGGAAAGTAAGCATTTTTATTCCCACGTTAAAGATGGAAAAACAGTCTAGAAGATCAGTAACAAAATCCAGATTAAAAAATAAGGATGTAGGAGATAAGACTTCAAACCTGAATCCCTCTCACTCAAAGACTTTTCACATTTCCATCTGCCTTTCATTTGGTTGAAATAATGTAAGGTAGTGTTTTTTTCTAATACTTTAAAATCTATAAAGTTTCTAGGGCATAGGTAAAAAAAATTCTTCTTCTCTTGCTAAGTACTTTGGAGCCCTGAATTCAACTCTCTAATTTAACAGTCAGCTATAAGATTATTATAAACTTTCAAGTTTATAACTCACCTCTATAATAGGGAGCCATTAGGGTCTACATGTAGTTTATTCATTCATTTGCTTGATAATTATTAAGAGCCCACTATATGCTGTATATGGAGTCAGGCCTTGGGAAATAGAGCTCCTAATGTCATAAAATTAATCATTTAATTTGTATTTCTCACCTCACATTATAATCAATCATAGACCATAAAATAACAATAACAAGCCTTTTTTAGAAAGAAAAAATTGGCCCGGACAGAAATCGCATGAACATTTTTAGAATCTTGGGTGACAGGTAGACTTCTTAAATGTGACACCAAGGCCTAAAACCACGAAAGAGAAAGATTGACTGTCTTGACTTGGTACATGCTAAAAGTACCTGTATGAAAAACCACCAAAAAGTTACAGGATATGTGCAAAACCAGAAAAGATATTTATGACTCATATTAGACAAATGATGTAAAAATAGTGGAAAATGGCGAAAGAACATAAAGAGATATTTCAAAAGTAAGTGTAAAATGCCAATAAACCCATGAAACTGTCTTACTTCAACTGCAAGCAAGGACGTGGGAATAAACTCAGTGATAGGGCCCTATGCTCCTTAGACTGACCACATAGAAACAGGTGACACACAGCATGGATGGGCTGTGATGATACCTGCACCAGTGTCACCGCCTCATCTGGTGTTACTGTTACTATATATATTTTTTTAGTTCACATTAAAGACTTCACCTCCCTTGCAAGGCATTTTATGTAGCTCCTCAAAAGCTTGGCCCTAGTTTGTCCTGCTGAATAAATTCCAAAGAGGGTAGAGATTAGGTTGGGGGCCCATCTTTCTCTTTGTTAATCATCTCACAACATTCACTTTCATGTGTTTCTTTCTGGAACCTACATAGTGACAGAGATATGGAAAAGAGGGGGTATGTATTGATACCAATATCTAAATACTTTCTTAATTCAGAAGACCCTTCACGCCCTTTCTTACCCATACCTGAATTTTCTGGTCATTGGGACTTCATTGAAAATGTCGTGCAAATCCACATTGTTTAGGTGTAGGCTATTGATCATAAGCTTTCTTGAACATTGGTGTCTAATAACCTTTTGAAGCTGCATTTACACTCGTGTGTTTTCTGCACAACAGAAATCCTTGTATTAGTTATCTTCATTGGCATCATGCAATTGCTACAGTCCCAAACACTGTCAAGGTCTCTTGAAGCATTTCTATTTTTCTGCTATGAAAAGCACAGTTCTACTTATCACTATGTGGGGTCACACAATTTGAAGAACTACTCACTATATTATGATCATTTCAGCTAGAGGGAGCAAAGCCTTCCATCAGTTTATTGGCTACCCAAATGTTCAAAACTGTAATAAACCCTTGCCATCCAAAGATGTCTCAGATATGTCATGTGTTTCTTTTCTTTTTTTTAAGATTTTTTATTTTTATCATTTTTGACAGAGGGAGAGAGAGGAAGAGAGAACGGGGAGGGCCCAGAGCAGTCTCCATAGTTATGCCTCATTAGTTTTTTTATATAGTTTCACTTCACAGGTGGGCATAGGCCATGCAGGAGGGCAGCAATCGGGCCAGGGCCTCCTGTGTGGGAAGCATGCCCCTGCTTGGGGCCTCCTACATGGGAAGCACACCTGAGGTGGGAGCTGAACCGGGGGGCCTCCCATATAGGAAGCTTGCCCCAGCAAGAACCAAACTGGGGGCACACCCCAGTTCAGCGTATGGGTCCACATGGTCCAGGGCTGGGATATGATCCTTGGACTCCAGGGCTGCAAGATGAGCGCTCAACCTGCTTAGCCATCCTGGTATCCCATGTGTTTCTTAAGAAATTGTAAACATTGACATCTCTGAGACATGCACAGATTTAATTGACTGACTGCAGTTACAATGCAAATTATTACCAAGAAATAATATATATATTCAGTGTTAAAGCAAATGGGGTATTCGAGTGAAAACAGCGAGACTGATATTCAACAAATTCATATGGCTGACTAATCAACAGAAGATTCAATTTCAAGTGAAAGTAGCCCTAGCCAATGTAATATTCCTAAACCTGCAACATCTATATCTATATCAAGCAGTGGTGATTGTGATTCAGGAGATGAAGAATGAAATTGGGAAAGAAAAAATATATATTCCAAATATAAAATCATTTACCCAGATTGCTGATATAAACACTTCTGTTTTGCAAACACTAGGAGCAAATCCTATGCCTCTTTTTGTTTTGAAACAAATGCTAAGTGATGATTTCTTAAAAATAACTGTAGAAACAGATATGCAAATCAGAAGATAAAGGACCAGAACTAGAAAAAGGACAAGGAGTGGTTTCCAGTTGTAAGTAATAAAATGAAAGCACACCTTTCGTTATGTATCATAATGTCACAAGTTAAAAAATCTAAAATATATATGTACAGGTCCAAAAAAGGATTATTAGAGACACCAATATTTTAAAAAACGATGCCTCACAAATGTTTCTTGGCTGTATCATTTTCTTCACTTTGTGGATAATAAAACTATGTAAAGAAGAATGTGAAAAGTACGTAGTATGCTATTTGAATAAGTTTGAACAACTGTACACTTGGGATGAAGATGTCTTCCTAGATGAGTCACTGATGACATTCAAAGAATGAATGGAGTACGTGCAATTTATAGCTACCAAACGTGCCAGATTTGGACTCCAAGTTTACAAGTGATATGGTTCAATACTGGGTTTTGTGCCTGCAAATGTTAAATTGAAAAATAAATAGCATTTTTTGCTCACACAGGATTTCATTTAATTTGTATGTCCAGGGGTTAATTAGGAGGAAAGAATATAGAGAAAATAACATTTCACAGACAAATCTCATAAAAGAGTCAATATCACATAATTTTTTCATTTCTATAGCAAATGCCAAAGTCAACTCTGCCTACAAATTTGTGAAAAGAAACCACAGAAGGGAATAAAAAAATTGGCAGTAAGCAAAAAGAAAAAAAAAGTACCTGACATTTCCATATTTGTCATAATGTGTCAAAAAGCTTCTACAATACTATTGGACACAGAGTACTGACAAGTGCTGGACTCCTGAATATCTTTTGCACTTCACTGTTTCCCAAATGACTTGGGAGAAGACAGAGCATAGGCGATCCTGCCCTCACTTTCCCAGAACTCATTGTAAGTTCAAAGTCAGTCATAGAACCATGGCACTTTATACATCTAGAAGGCCAGCCTCTATTCATCTCCCAGTCTTGACTATATCATTTAACCTAACCATCACATACTCAGGTAATCAGGAACAAAACCCTGGAAATCAGTCTGAGCTCTTCCTCACTCCTCATACTCAGTTTATATGTAGGCCCTATCATGATGCCTCCTAAGTGACATCTACATACAACCACTTATCATTACCTTCATTCCAAGCCACCAACACATCTTGCCTTGATTATGACAACATTAGCTATACCTTCACTTCCATTTTTCCCCCCTAGTCAAGCCATTTCAAAAGCAAAAATTGGATTCATGTCATCCCCATGCCTAAAACCATGCAATGATGGCCTCTGCCCGTTTCCCTGACGTTGGTTCTCCCTCTCTTCTCATTCTCACTCTGGATCAGACACATGGGCCTTCTTACTAGTCTTTAAGGAAGCCCAGTTGAGCACTATTGCACCTTCTTTTTCTTTGCTTGGAATACATTTTTCCTAAATATTTGTGTGACCAACTTACTTTCATCATTAAGGTCTCAGCTCATATTCTATGTCCCTTTAAAAAGATCATCTTGCATTATCTCAGTTAAATAGTCCTCACCACTCCCTCAACCATCATTTGCTTGTTCATTACTGTGTTTCATTTTCTTTAGAGCACTTACTTTATTTGTTATTTATTTAATTATTCATTGCTGGTCTCCCTCTCACTAGAATGCAACTTCCCTCAGAGCAGGCCTCTTGTTTTTGTTTTGTTATGTTTTGTTTTTGATGGCTGTATTCCACTTCTATAACACCTCAGATATATTAAGTGCTCAAGAAAGGACTAATGATGAAATAAATTACGCCCTTAATTTGATACATGGAAATCACAGTCACAGACCTTATAAAAATTGACTAAATTTTTGCTCCTAATAAATAGACACAGGATGGAAATCCAGATCCTCTGACTCATATCCCAGTGTCCTTGTAGCCAACCAGACTGACTGTTATATGGCTTGACTCATATTAGCATTCATACTTGTCGGAAAATTGAAGAGCTATTCAGACAGACAAGAAGGAAATGGAAACCATAGCCTTAAGCCAAACAGCCCTGCACTTTTGATTATCAAATTTCAAGGTAAAAAAATTTTTGTTAACTCTTATCAAGGATTATTTAAAATCCTTGAAAAGAGGGTGAGTGGAAGAGATGATGGGTAAAATCTGTTCCCCACATTCAGATACACTAAAAACGGGAATTCTAAAGAAATGAAAGGCAGAGACTTCATAGCTAAGCAACACTGTTGTGCAGAAGAGAGATCCTTGATGTTCTGGGTGCTCCACACAACTACGTGGAACAGCCCCACTCCAGTCATTCTACAGTCACCACAATTCCAAACGAGTCTCACTCAAGCTGCTTAAGCAACATGGTGATTCCTTCTAATGGTAAGTAACATGGCTTAGAATGAGAGTGCCCATAGAAGGCAAGGTGGCTTTTTATAAAGGTCACAATGGGATGTAATCGGCATCTATTATTATTTCCTGTCCAGCACCCTCCTTTCAAATGAACAACTGCCCATTCCTTCTCCCATGTGACCCAGGTGGGACTGTCAATCACAATGCTTTTTCTGCCCTCTGGCAAAAAAGCATGGCCTTTGATCCAGATTTAATTATGCTTTCTCATCTTTCAGTCTATAGCTATTTGCTTCTTGGGTAGGCATTTGACCAAACAGGGCCAAATAGATGACTCCTGAAATTCTGACAAATTCTAATAGAAGGTGCTTCCTTATATCTTTCTCAAAATCAATGAACATACAAACCTGGAGCCTCTTTAAGTCATCATGGAGAAAGCTTCAAGAATGAAGATCAGCACACAGGAGCAGAGTGTAGTGATGCACAAGGAGAGATGAAGACATCAGGGTCTGAGCTCCCGGAGCCCATTGTCCCCAACCTTAAATTTATCTCTCTTGGAATTACTAAGTATGTAAACAGGAAAATATATTTTTCCCCTAATCGATACTTTGGTTTCTGTTGATTTTAATCAAAGAACTTTGAGCATGCATAAGGTTTTATAAATAGGATGACGTTTTACATTAAAAGAAGAGAATATTTTTGAACATTAAAACAGGATTATCTAAGCTTTTGGCTTCCCTACACCATAGTAGAATTGTCTTGGGCCACACATAAAATATACTAACACTAATGATAGCTAATGAGCTTTTTAAAAAGTTGCAAAAAATCCACAATGTTTAAAGAAAGTTTACAAATTTGTATTGAGATGAGTTCAAGGCTGTCCTAAGCCACACGAGGCCTATAGACCTCAGGTTGGACAAGCTTAAAATGTTTATTATCTCAGTGAAATTCTATTTAGTATGATTTATAGTGGTTTAACATATCTTTAGTCTTTGGCACTTGCTTATAGGTGATTTTATTTCATTCAATATATTACCAGATTGACTTAGGTACTTAGTCATTCATTGGACATGCCCAGGCTGAAATCAACTAAGATAAATTTGTAATATCTGTACAATCATTGTATTTACAGTGATCATATTTTAAATTTTACTGACCACTGGAAAAATACAAAAAATATTACATATATATATATATATAGTTCCTTTTCTATATATTCTCTTCAAGAATATATATTCATGGTTGCAGGACTCAGGAAAGGTGATCCTCTATTTAATTCTAACAGACAAAACTCAATTTCATCAGGAAAGATAACTGTAAATCCTGATGATAAGTCTCCCAGAGGAGTTTGCTTATTCAACACTTCAAGGCAACCAGTGTTAGGCTCTCAATTTTACTTTTATTGTTTTTGAATGATTAATATACAGACATTGACTAATAATTTCTTCTCTTTTTTCAGAATAGGATTGCAAAGTTATTGATGGATTTAGAAATGGAACTTGAAGATATATTATCATAACTATAGAGCTTAAAACATTAAGCCAATGGGGCAAAGAAAAAAACATGTAAATAAATCTAAAGCTCAACTTCAAAGTAAGAATTATGTATGACTCTTTTGACAACAGATGACAAATCCTTATTGGTAGTGGTGCTTAGGCATTTATAAAAGTCTCATCCAACTGGAAAAGCAGAGGAGATAGAAATTACAATCAGATCCTCTTTTATGAGCTCTCAATTTTCCAAACAAATTGGGTGTAAGGCAAATGATGGGAGCAATGTTCCTTCCAATAAAAGATTGATTTAAAATGGATTTTCTGGTACAATTCCAAAGATAAGAGTATATATCACTGAGACCGAGGGAGACTCAGTGCCTTGGGCTCTAAAAGGATTCTTGAGCTCTGTGGCCCTAAGCCAAATGATATTTCAGAGGATAATCAAGCTTACATTAGAGATTCTCCTGAAGTGAAGGTAACATTAGAAGTTGAGATGACCTATGTCTCTTTGAAGAAGTTCATTAGAATTTTATATGATGGATGCAGGGGACACGGTTTTTCATTAAAAGGAATGGGCAGTCAAGAGTATATTCTCCCTCAGCACCAGACAATGCACTATAGAAAGTGAGAACAATGTAATTAATAATGATATTAAGAATCCATCACAATTGTCTCACCTATGCCCCTTTAACCCAGTAGAGAGGCTATTACAGCAGTGTGGCAAGGACACACACTATGTAAAATAGGAACTTGAATGAATACTCTGCCACGGTAAGTTCAACCCAGTGTTTTTCTTTTTTTCATTTTTATTTTCAAATCCTCAGTTGTAATCAAGCAGAATGCCTTCAAAAAACAAGGTCATCTCATGGTTACAACACCAGATTGTGGTCAATCAGAATTCAAGTCCCTATACAACTAACATTCATATTACTTCTGGGTCTTAATTTTTTTCATCCATAAAATAAAGTTGACAAAATAAGTTTTGAATATTTTTTTTTATGTTCTTAAAGTGGTGTGATTTTATAATCTGTACAGGCAGTGTCGGGCTACTTAATAAGTAGAACACAAAAAGGTATTGCATTCTATAACTTAAACATACAATCAAGCAAATAAAAATAATCTAACACATGATGTGTTTAAAATCAAAAGAATTTATTTATTCTTTTTCTCAGGATTTTTGCTTTAGACTCTGGTAGTGGGGGACAAGGAGTTCTTCTCCCGCTCCATCTTTCTCTGTCTCACTTTCTTTTTGCTCATCCAAAGACTAAAAGTGTAACAATATTCTAAAATCCTGATTAGTCAAAATTCCTAAATGAAGTGGAAGATGGCTTTCATTTGCATGGAATACCTTGCATAAATGTTGGCATAAATGTATTGTGCATATTTGTTTGTATGTAGTGATTCTAAATAATGTGTTAGCTTTGTGTAAATTTGCTTTCATCAATTCATTATCACATATATTTCAGATCATTGACCCAGTTTGCCTATTCATTATATTCATTTATCTAAGTATTTATAAATAAACTTTAAAAAATTGTGCCACTTTAGGAGATGAAAATTTGATGAGGAGTAAGATGTTTTCATAGTTAAAAAATATTTTTTCTTTATTAATGATGGGAAGAAGGAACCAAGTAGCAAAATGGTGGAAATACTTGATGGATGCTACCTTAACCAGATGGTTAAAGTCAACATCACTAATGAAATACACTGACTATTTCCTGATCCTAGAGAGAAAAACATGTCTTCTCTGGTGTTTCTGCCCAGAAAGCATAATATGAATCTCATCGTCGAGGAAACATCAGACACATTCAAATGACAGGCCTGTACGCTTGCAAAATTTCAAAGTCATGATAAACAAAGAAGAGCTAGGGACCTGCTACAGATTAAAGGGTAATAAGCAGACATAACAACTAAGTGGAATATGCGATCCTGAGTTATATCTTGGACTAAGAATAAAAATAGAGATAAAGGACATTTTGGGGAAATTGGGAAAATTTGATCGTAGACTGAGAATTAAATAATAATTTTGCATCAACATTAAATTTCCTGACACACACACACAATTTGACAGAATATGTTTGTATTTAGAAAATACAGATAAAAGAGCATCATGATTGCAACTTCTCCTCCTCTAAATGGTCAAATGATGAACAAAAAAATATGTGTGTTGTGTGTGTAGAGACAGGAAAGGGAGAAATAATATGATAAGGCAAATGCAAAAAAATGTTACCAATGAGTAATTTTGATACAATAGTTCCTTGCATCATTTTTAGAACTATTTTTGTGAGTTTGAAGTTATATCAAACTCATTTACTAGAATATCTACCACTGAAGCTCTTTCTAGGGAAAAGTAGAAAAGCTTTATTTCTACCTTTGGTCACTGAGATACCCTTTGAGGAACGAAATATTAATACTCTTTCCTCACACACACACACACACACAAAGTAAAACAAAATAAAAACACTAACATAAAAGAAAGGGTACAACCGTATCTATTATTATTCACAATCTGGAAAAGGATACTACAATATTGAGTAGAAGATGAACTTAAGGCTATCTCAGAAAGGTAAGTTCATTGGGGGGAAATAAACATTTTAGGCATAAAATACATAAATATTCAGGCCACTTTATCAGAAAATAAAAATAGTTCTCCATAATGAATCAAGAAAAGATTTGAGGGGAAACCAGATGGCTCAGTGGGTTAAGAGCTCACTTTGCAGCCCCAGGGACCGAGGATCGAATCCCGGCCCCGGCCTGTGTGGACCCATGTGCTGAACTGGGGAGTGCCCCCAGTTCAGTTCTCACCGGGGTGAGACCCCGGCCCAGTTCCTGCCCTGTGCAGCCCCGCGCCCACCTGTGGAATGAAACTATGTGGAAAAACCAATGATGTGCAACTATGGAGACTGTTCTGGGCCCTCCCCCTTCTCTCTGTCTCTGTATCTCTCTCTCTCTCTCTCTCTCTCTCTCTCTTTCTCTCTCTCTCTGTCAAAAACAATAAAAATAAATCTTTTAAAAAAAGAAAAGAAAAGAAAAGATTTGAATTCTGGAATGCCCCTGATTTCCTTTTCATACCCCTAATGCCCATCTTGCACAAGTCAGTGCTGGGTATAAAAACAGATATTCAATACACTGAAATTCCTTTGCCACATTTACTGAAAAAAAATTTTAAGGTTTATTTTTATTGTTTTTGACACAGAGAGAGAGAGAGATAGAGACAGAGAGAATAGGGAGGGTCCAGAACAGTCTCCATAGTTGCACATCATTGGTTTTTCCACATAGTTTCATTCCACAGGTGGGCGTGGGCGGGGCTGCACAGGGCAGGAACTGGACTGGGGTCTCACCCCGGTGAGAACTGAACTGGGGGCACTCCCCAGTTCAGTATATGAGTCCGCACAGGCCGGGGCCGGGATTCGATCCTCAGTCCTCGGCGCTGCAAAGTGAGCGAGCGCTTAACCCATGGAGCCATCTTGGCTTCCCCTACTGGAACTCTTAAATGGGAAAGTGAGTGATTGAACATGAGCTGGTTATAGCTCGTAGTAACAGAAGTCTTTAGTATTCAAGCAAAAAAAGGCCACACCTACTCAACCTCCAACATGCCTGACCAAATGTAACCTTGAAGAGATAGGCAATCATTGCTACTGTATCCCTGTCAGAATGAACAGATGTAGAATTTTGGAATTAGATAACACTTAGCTACAAAGCTTGTTCTCTCACCATGAGCTTTGGGTAATATACTTAACTTTATAGACATCAGATTGTTCTCCTGTTAAATTTGGGTAATGGTATTTAACTTGGAGAATTGCAATAGTAGATGATAATAAAGGCTTGCATTTCCTGGACATATGGACCTTGTGACAGCATTGTGTTATTAACGTCCACAAATTGTCTCATTTCCTATTGCTGACATTCCTATCAGACAGGCTCAGTTATTACCCTCCATTTCATAAATGAGTCAAATAACTTTTCCAAGGTCACACTCTGCTAAGAAGCAGAGCAAGGTGTCAAACCAAAAAATATATGGCTCCAAATAGGCACCGTGGACTAGTAGTTACAATAATCAATTAACAGAGCCCTGCTCCCTGGGTCCGAATCCTTGCTCTAGCATTTTGTAATGCCACTGTGTTAGGAAAGTCATTTAAGTTTCCCAAACCTCAATTTTTCCAAAATGATAACAATAGTAGCAATTAAGTTTCTTATGAAGAGTAAATGAGTATCCATATACATAGATTCATTGATTCTCATGCACTGTTCTTAGACCATACCAGGCTCTGTTCCAAACATCACTACATATATATTTTAATATTTAATAAAATATTTAATAGTTAAGCATAGTTAAATATATACTACAATTTATATTTTAAATATAAAACATTTTACATATTTACTATTAAATATATTACAAATATAAACATGTTCATTTATATACTATATATTACATACTATATAATATACAGGGTCCAACAGAAGTAATGAAATACAGTCATTTGTGACAACATGGATAGACCTAGAGACCATCTTATTAAGCGAAATAAGTCAGACTGAAAGAATCAGGAAACATATGATCTCACTTATAGGTGGAATATAAAACTGAAAGTCACAAAGACACAGAGACCTAATGCTCCTTTTTTATGAGCTGGTAAACTTTAAAAGAGCGTTACTTCTGCCAGTCCCTGATTACTAGTTTGGCACTATATATATATAGTTATGTTTGAAACAGTGCTAGTGTGATCTAAGAGCTTCATGGGCGTTATCTATTGCTATATGTAAAATACATAATACCTGGTAAGTTAATAAATGCTATTATTACTTGTAATAAATTCAATTAAGAAAAGCTGCTTAATTTTTATTTTTAAGTTGAAGCTGTAAAAAACCCTGCAGTTATGAAGATAATACTACATAGATTTACTTACTCCAGTGCGTTCATTTAACATCTATTGAATCAAACGCAGAAGCTCTAGCATACAAGACTGTGTCTGTGATTAAATAAAAGGCACAATACGCAGCAATTTGTTTTAAATGCCTTCTGATGTTTTATAAGTTCTTTAAATGTACACAACCACAGCACACTGACTTTAAATGAGCAATTCTTACAGAGCAATTGGAGTACAGTCTTAACTCATTTCCTATTACTTACATAGCTAAGGGCTTCCATGTCAGCTACCCATACAGATTTTTATGGAGCTATTTTGTAGATACTTTGGAGTTTTCTTTTTAATACCTCTATATAATTCTAATTAGTTCAGAAGGACCAATAACACTGAGATAATTGTGCATAAATTAATTGCTAAAGGGCACAATTAACTTTTTATTAACGCTTGCAATAATAAACATTCAGCTTGGTTTCTAATATTTCAAAAATCATATTCCATATTTTAATTGCTCCTATATTAAGTTTTATTACTTTATGTCCTTGAATATTTGCCTTGAGGGCCAAAACAAGCACTCAAACATGGTTAATCCAAAAGGAAACCTGTGTTCAATTAACCAGTGTTAGTCAAATAAGTCAATGACCCAAATCTCCAATTTCTATCATAGAAAAGGAAGAAAAGCTCCTTCACAGGAAACTTCTCCATGGGGAGACAAGTGTATGACAAAAGTCATGTTTGCATAAAATGATATAACTTACCTCTTTTAGGAAACTGATTTTTAACAATAGAAATTAAGCACCACTCTAGAATTACCTTACAATTCTATGTGTACACTCCTGAATTAGGAATCACCACGGATGTGGAAGGCTTGTTCATCTGGGGAACAAGGGCTCACAGTGAACGTTTTATTCATGACTTCAGGTAATCACCCCTCAACTTAAAAAATGTACACTTAATTCCTCAGAGGAATCCTCCAGTCTCTCTGTTGTTACGTTACAACTCTGGCTTTAAAATAGAGGGAGCCAAGCACGAGAGGAGAGATGGTGTCACAACGTTTCCTTAGCAGGCTTTCACATAGTCCTGCTCTTTTCAGAAAAATCCCTTACTGCACCTTCACGTCTACTTGACGTTTCTGAATCCACAGCCTCTCTTTAATGCTTAAATATTTAGACACAAATCCCCGTAATCAAGAGGCATTGACAGAACTGACAGATTTAACGACGGCCTATATTTTTGACGTTTGGAACCACCCCGCTAATGGCTTCTGTTTCGAGATCTCTTCAGGTTGGTGACTTGAGGGGTGTTGAGTGGAAACACCTTTCAATAGAAAAGCTCTCTGAGATGTCCCCAGAGCCAGGATTCACAGGGACTCCTCTCCACACACAACCCGGGCTCATAGCAGGTCTCAAAGACAGGGCTGATCTGAAAAGGGAAGGTGAGAGAGAAGCAGGATCCGTTGGGATTACAGGGCAGGCAGATGTCCAGCAGCAGAAACCCTGAGTAGCATTCACCACCTACAGCCAGGGGCAGGGGCCATGAAGGCACTCCATGTCACGTTTTGTCATGTCTGCTGGTTTCATTTTACATGTCAGTGAAAAAAAGTCAGAGTAAAGTCAAAAGAAAAGTACATGTTTATGAAAAGATTTCCATTATATGTATTCTTGAGTGGAAAAGGCAAATTGCAAAACTACGTATATTTCCACTTCATTGTGTGTTAGAATATAGTTCATGTTTATATGTATGCATGTATGCAGAAGAAATAGCTTAACTTTGAGGACAGGGACTAGGGTTAGGAGGAGATCAGGAAATGGAACCATTTTATTTTTTACTTTATTTTTATTGTATATTACTGATGCTACTTTACTTTATTCTTCAAAATCATTTCTGTCCTAGAGAAATATAAAGTGAGCCACACATGGGAGTCACATATATGATTTTAAATTTGTAACAGTCACAGAAAAAAAACGAAACAGGTAAAATTTATCTTAATATATACTATTTAATATAATATATCAAAGAGTATATTATTTAACATAATATATCAAAGTATTATCTTAACATACCATCAATATTAAAGCATTACTGAAATGTTGTAATTTTTCATATAAAATTTTAAAAATCCATTTTGTATTTTATATTTATAGCATATATCAATTTAGATTTACCATGTTTCAAGTGTTTAATAATGTCCTATGGCTAGTATATACCAGATTGAACAGTGTAAATTCATAATATCTAAATCATTACCATAAATATATACTTTTATACAAATATTAATAAAAACATGCTGGAAATGGCTGTATCCATGTAAAATAAGATAAATTTCCTAACTACCCTATTTCTTTGCATTGATAAGAATATATCTGCAGATCATTTTCTCATGAACTCTTTAAGTTAATCAAAGCAGATCACTTTCTCTGCGAGTTCTAAACCACCTTGATACCACATTAGCAGTATCACTTTTAAATCTCTTTCATCTTAAGTAAGTGCCTGATTCAGAAAAACATGCACTATACTCATTAATATTGATAAATATTGAAGAAGGAAATAAATCACAATGCCTGTGTGTCATAACTAGCATGGAATACTTAAAAAACACTATTTCTGGGAGACATGAGGCAACTTGCAGTGTTGTCAGCAAGAGCGATGCTAGGTCACTGGAGAAGAAACATCTGCTGGTCCGTCAGAAATAGAAAAGTTAACATGGGCAGAACGTGGACCAGAACTGGCGGAAAAGCTGACACAGCTGAATGATGAGTCACTGGTCTCTCGCTTCCTGAAGAAACAGTTAATCTCATTGTCAATAAGAGAAACTCCTTGATGCTCTACACAGAATATTAAACAAGAGCAGATGTTCCTTTCCTTTGTTTTCATGTTTTCCTGAATTTAGCCGCCAGTGGAAAAAGTCACTGACACTTGGAAATGTTCCCACTGAGACTATTTTTCCAGGTGCCCAGAGCAGTCTGCCATACTGGAATGGAGTACTTCCTAAGAAATAGCTCTTCCCTAACAGCAGTGCAAAGCTAAGAAAAAAAGCTATGTAGGAAGACAGGTTCTCAAGTCATCTCCATGGAGCCCTTTGACTTTATTCACTGTTTCAAACTCAAAGCCTTGTAGTTACCCTGAAAACCTTATGAGAAGAGAGCATTTCAGTCCTCCTAGGTTCCCTTCATTATAAGACAATTGTAGCTGTGGCGCCATCTTCCCATTGAAACCCATTGGACTCATAGCAGGGTGGTGGGTGACACGTGAAGATCACTATACACACTCACACACACCGCACAACAGTTGCAATGCACTTACACACATGCATACCCACACCACACAGAATTCACACAGGTGCCCATCACAAATACACTCATACAAACACACACACGTGCTCAAGTATTCATGGGGTGCCTGAATAGCTCAATGGGTTGAGTGCTTGACTTGTAACCACAAGGTTCAGGGATTGAACCCCGGCCCCGGCCCGTGCAAACCCACATGCTGAATTGTGGCCTGGAACTGGTAACCACCAGGACGGTGGTGAAGGTTCATGCCTCCCAGGTAGGAGGCCCCTTGTTCTGTTCCGCCCTGTGAGGCCCCACATCCACCTGTGTGGAATGAAGCCATGTCACAACTAATGATGTACAATTATGGAGACTGCTCTGGGCCCTCCCCTTTTCTCTCTGTCTCTATCACCTTCTCTCAAAAACAATAAAATTTTAAAAAATATTAAATTTAAACTATAATGCTGTTTACTGTTTCTCGATTTTCTGTTACTTGTATTTATTTTTCTTTTTGGTTAATACTTTTCATAAGTTTTTAGTTTTGCTGTCTTACTATCCTATTTGTTCAATTTTTTAAGTATCATAGTTGGGAAGAAGCAAAAATTTTATCCTTTAAGGAAATCTTAGCATCAGGTTGAGTATTTACTTAAAGTGGCTGCTTTATCATATATATGACATATATGATATCATATATATATGTATGACAGCATCATATATAACAATATATAATATACTGTATATAAAAAAGAATAAAGCAATTCTTTCAGTTAATTTTGAATGCTGACAAGCTAAGACCACTTCTTTATCTTTTTAAGTGGAAAAAAAAACCCACATCTGTTCTTGTACATCAAAACTCTTTTTTTAAGCAACATTAGCTCTGTTACTATGCAAGAAATCTTTGATTTTCTGAAAAGCTACCTTATTTGAGAACATGACAAGGCTCACACAAAAAAAGCACAACACAGACGCTATCTGAGCACCATGTGAATGATGTGACATTTTTATGAGCTGGTCTTTAAATGTGATCTGCATCAGTGTTGAAGGATTAGGCATGTTGTGGTTTGTTATTTTCGTCAATACTTCTCTTTGGATCCTCAAGGCTCAGCTAAAGCATGTACTCTTCTCTTTCTGATAGAAGACAGTGAAAACGCCTGTGTCAAAAGGATGATTTGCTTCTGCTACACAAACCCCATCAATGGATATTTTACTACTTATTTCTTTGTCACTTCTGCAAAGAGATAGGAATGTATATATGGCATGTGTGATGGACAAGAAGCTGAACTTTTCTGTTGGGAAGACGGTTTGTCTGACATTATTGGATGAAGTCTGTCTAGGAATTTTCATCTTTTTACCACAACTGATGCCAGATTGATATTTTATATCCACGTATACTGTTGATGCTTAAGTGGTACATTAGTTATTTAAAAGCCCCATTTCATATATCTGGGATGTGTCTGTGAGAGGTTTTCAAATACTTCAAAGAAATCAGTGTTAGCCTACTTTTATTCAAACAAAATAATTTTTCTTCTGTACATGAAAAATGCCAACCAAAATTCAGCAAGCCTGTCTTACTGGAAGCTAAAGACTGGTAAATCCATTTTGCAGGTAGAAGATAAAGGAGTGAAGCAAAGGGAGTTCAGGTGGCTCATTCTCAGAAATAATCTTCACAATTTGAATTTTGTAAGCTTGTCAAGAACTACAAAAGCCCCTGTACCAGATGACTGTAAAATAGCAGTTAAATCCAAGTTATGATCGATCAGTTACATAATATACAAATATATAGAACAGTAATTTTTTTCCCTCTGTTTTCACAATCTTTTTTTTTTAATTGTTAAATTTATTGGGTTGACATAGATAGATATCAATTACATTGTTTCCAGGTGTACAAATTCTACATTACATTGTCTATACATCGCATTATGTGCTCACCACCCAGAATCAGCTCACTTTCCATCACCATATATTTGATTCCCCCTCCCTTCCCCCCACCCCCAGCTCTGCCACCCACCTCCCCTCTTACCCTCAGGTAACCACTAAACTATTGACTTTGTCTATGAGTTTCTGTTTCTTTGTTACTTTCAGTTTTAGTCCACCTATAAACATTGCTCCCTCACAAATGTTCCTCTACATTTATGCACACACAATGTCTCTCTATATATACCGATTTGACTCTTTTGGAAGACATGAGAAGACTGAAACAAAGAATAATAATGTGGGTTCTAAAAATAAAAACTATAATGCTACACTCCAAAACTATGAAATATACACATATGTAAATTACATATATATATATGTATATATATATATGTATGTGAAATAATGTGTGTATATATATTCAATGTACATATATATTGCCCATTCTTTGTACACATAATGGCCATAACTTAAAAACAACTGTAGCCAATTTTCTGGTAGAAAGAATGAAAGAAAACATTTTTCTAAGCAGTAAGTACGTACAAAGGATTGCTAAGCTTTTCCCATATATGATTTCATCAAATTCTCAAAAGTCCCTGTGAACAAAATGGTAGAGTAAGGAAGTAGGCAAACTCTCTTCCCAGCAAAACAATCTCTCTGATGAGAGTTCATTTTTTAAATTATTTCAATTCTCTGAAAATTGTCCTAAGAGTATATAGTAAAGGGAGAAACATTCTTTCAACAAGGGGCAAAGCCTTTCACGGGCACAATGGCTTAAACACAAACTCTGACTGAAGACTGACTCAACCATAAGCAACTGTGAAGCCGAAGGGACTTCCAGGGAGCAGGTTTCAGAATTAAATCGCACTTGTTCATGGAAGTCTGGAGAACTGTATGACCACGCTTGTGTGCTCCCCTCCCCCACAGGAGCAATCAGAGAGCTAATAGACTCTGGCTAAGGATAAGGGAAGAAATGTAAACCCCCTGAACTATGACAGATATATCCAATGGTAAAGCATAAAAGAAATCTAAGTGGTACTTAAGCCCAGCACTGGATGATAATTGGCTTATTCTACTCTAGGTAGCCAGGCCCAAGGATAATAACAAGTGAGTAAACCAATTTGAGCAGGGATGTGAGACACACAACTGCAGGGGAAACAGACTTCCCAGAATTTGTTCAGGCAAGTCACTCAGCCAGTAAACAAACAACAAAGCAAGAAATAAACAGACAATAAAAGCAGCCTTTGAAGGGACCCATATTGTCAACTGTCTCTCTCAGTGAGTTGACATTAAGGAGAGTGTTCAGATACCAAAGCAAAGTCAAGTGGCAATTTCTCTTTACCCAAACATTATGCTAGAAAGGAGCAACCTTCACACAAAAGAGCTGCAGATCTAACAGAGACTCAACCAGAGAAAAAGATAAGATAGGGGGAAGGTTTCCTTTCAAGACTGCTCTGAGTCCAGCTTCACCTTATAATCTAATTCCCACTTTTCTTCTGCTAGGAATTGTTGATGTTCAACCTGTGTTTTCTTCAGATGTTTTACTTTCAATAACTATAAAAGGATTTGGATTAAAAACTGCATTTTAATCAGGAAAAATAAGAAAACATGTTCATTACATGTTAATATTATATACTACACATCACACACACACACACTCACACACATGCAAACCTAAAGTCATCAAGAAAAAATATTTCTAACCAGTCTTTTAATTACATGGGTATTAATTACACTGCCAAATATAAGAAAACCACTTAAACCCTTTTCCTGAAATTTCTAGATCTTTCTGGAACACTGAGCTGAAATCCTCACATTTTCTTTTTGCACAGTGCTTAAGGCTAGCTTCTCTGGTCTATTAACTGAGTTGTAGAAAGGAAGAGTAAATTGCCCTTGACTGCACAAACACTCCTGATTTTTTTTTTTTCCATGAATACAAATGGAAGATTTTTAAAGTTTGGCAGTTTGTAAAGACATGACTCCCAAGACAAATTAAAGATTATGAAAGCTTTTTTTTTTTTAAGTTTGATTTTTGGATGTAACCTTGGTTATAATTATGATTCTGACACTGTTTGGCAATCTTAGGCAAGCCAAAGAATCTCTCTAGACACAGTTTTTTCATTAATTAAAAAAAAAAAAGTGTGAATTTGATGTGGAAAGGATAAATCAGATGACCTCAAATACTTGTCCAGTTTCAACAATTGCTGGTTTCATAATTTAATATGCAGAGAACTAATACTGTCCTCCTCCTGGACTTCTAACAGACGCTTCTACCATATGCTCCCCCTGTGCTTTGTGCAGTGACCCACTGAAGCAATTGTTTGATTGTATTGGAATACTGTTTTCTTTGTCATCCCAGTAGTGTGTTAATTCCTTAAGGCTAAGATCCAAATTAGCTGTATTTTTTTTTTATCATCATAGTCCAAGGCCCACATTTGTAGCTTGACACAAAGAGATTTTAAATATGAGATTACTCAATGGACTAAAGGAATAAACTAATGGAGAGTATTAACTTATTCAAATTTATTTATTCATGGTTCTTATTTTTCATCTTAGAAAAAAAAATTTGCATCAGGCGGTGGCCTTACCAATAAGCAGCCATAAGGGGGACATACTCTGAGTAGACTGGTCTATGTTTCCTACCTTAGTATGCAATCTCTGAAGCCCTGGACTTCCCCAGTTTATTAATCTGGATGTGATTTAAAGGCTTTTGGTCTTCAAGAGTCACTTGTGAAAATGCAAATGTCTTGGTAAAACAGAATCGAAGGCCCATATTAGAAAGTGCTAATAGGGGGAAAATGAGAATGGATAAGCAAGACAAAAAAAAAAAAAGGACCATGTTCTTGCTTTTTCTTTGTTTGTTAGTTTACAGTGTGTGAGACACATATTAGATCCTTGCCCAGAACCATCTTAAGGTCTAGTGGGGGAAAGAGATTATTAAGCAATAATAATCTAGAGATTATTATTTGGAAGTTCTACCACAGAATGACCAGTGCTGGGTTAGGTAAAGCCAGGCATAGAGGAATCTGAGGCAGCTTGCCAAAGCAGTGACATCTCAGCTGAGATCTGGAGAACTATTGAAGTCAGTGAGATAAGAGATGGGGAGAATGGGGTCCATTCAGAGCAAAAAAAAAAATGTACACAGAGGATAGAGAAAACTGAGGAGCTAGCAAAGTACATAAGATCTATGTTCAGGGCAGGAAGGAAATGGGAAGAGATGAATCTGGAGATTTAAGCAGAGGCCCTAGTAAACTATAAACTGTGGAAAACATATAAACCACATTAAAGAACTGCAGCTCAGGATCAGAGTAGAACTAATTTTAGCATCCATCAATCATTCTTGACTACAACACAAAGATTGTTGCTTATAGTTATTATAAACTTGGTATTTGCAACTTTTAAGTTCTAAAAAGATCAGGCTTATGGGGTAAGATAAGTTTCCTGTACCTATTATATAGTACAACCTAATTGCCAGAATACTAACAAAAATGCATTATATTTGTTTCTGTGGAAGTACGTTTTAATGTCCAGGCAGGCAGGCAGGCGATGTCATGGTAGATAGTAACAATAGTTAAAAATGCCAGGTATCCTTTGCTTAGAGCAGAGATGGCATATGCTGAGACAATGCAGATGACAATGCTGTCTCTACAGTGTCCCAGAAGGCAGTGCAAGCTGTCATGGGTGAGAGCTGCACAGGACTAGCTTCAGCCAAAGTCATTTAAACCTAAATTTAAAAAATTCAAGGGAGGGGAAGCTGGGATGGCTCAGTGGGTTGAGTGCTCATTTTGCAGCCTTGGGGTCTGAGGACTGAATCCTGGCCCCAGCCTGTGTGGACTCATATGCTGAACTGGGGTGTGCCCCCTGTTCAGTTCCTGTTGGGGCCCGTGTGGGAGGCCCTCGGCCTGGTTACTGCCTTGCACAGCCCCACCCCCACCTGTGGAATGAAACTATATTGAAACCTAATAATGTACAACTATGGAGACTGCTCTGGGCCCGCTCTCTCGCTCTCTCTCTCTCTCTCTCTCTGACTCTCTCTCGCTGTCAAACAACAACAATAAAAAGAAATCTTAAAAAAAAATTCTAGGGAGGCTGTTCCTTCCTTCTTTGTTCATTGTTACCTTTTCTACACGATACATGGAATCTATGTAGCCATCATGAACTATATGAAGCGAGGCTGTGCTAGAAAGCAGAAGACAGAGTTGAAAGATGGAAAGCACCAAGGTCTTTGAAGATGTCAATGAGAGGGGGCCGCGCCCAAGCCTGAAACCAATAACCCCTGAACAACCGGTATGCCAGAAAACAACTTGCTCACTGCACTAGACACTAGTGTAAGGATAGTGTTGTACCTATGTTCAAAGTCGTCCTGACAAAGGAGACCTCTGATAACCTTCGTGAATGGAGTTTCAGAGAAGGAGCACTGGAGACTATGGGTACCAGTTGCCAGTATCTAGTCCAGGCAACTTAAAAATTCTCTGATTCAAGGTGTCGTATGTGCTTTTAACACCTACAAGCCAGAAGAACAGAGAGAGAGAGACAGAGACAAAGCTACTACTCTATTTTGAGTGAGAATCAGTGTATGATCAATGTAGGTAATCCCTAGCTAATTAAACAGGATTTTTCTTTCTATGTTTTATGTTACTAGTATAAAATACTTACAAATAATTAGATCTGTATGAAATGTGTATTAAATTCTACTTACTTTTAAAGGATATAACTTTCTTGTGTCCTTAGTGATTTAACATGAGGTTTTATACCATAGGTGTAGAAGCGATCTCAAACCACTCCTGCTTTGTTACAGTTTGGGTAAAAGGCCATCCCTGTATCTGAACACCACAGTGTGTCCCAGTTCTTGTTCTTTGGAAGAATGACATAATCTTTATGCTGCTACAACCGCATCCCTTGCCTGTAAGGACACACAGAGGAAGGTGAAGCAGGACCAAGACTTGTCTACATTAATTAGCAAGTAAAATAGGTTCTCTTGTTTCAGGACAATCACAGGTGTCCTAATTATTTCACAATTATTCTTTCCTCCTCCAAGATACTAAAAATTTTTTCCATATATATATGATAATTTAGGAAAATGAGATAGTTTTAGGTTTACTGGAAAAGCTTAATAAGCTTGAAAGTCCAGATTTTCATTTAAGTAGTTGTTATTTTTGTTTTGGATGATGGGAGCAGTAAAAATAGGGGAATAACGTAAGATAAAGGTCTTTTGCTGAGAATCTGATGAAAATCAGAAAAGAGCACAGCTTTCATTTCAGCCATCCATTCTTGGAAAAGTACAGTGAACTGTCCAATTATTTTGGAGGCAAAAATGTCAGATGATGTAAGTCCGAGAAAAGAAAGGCCATAACATGGTTTTGTTCTATAAAATTTATTGTCATGCAATCACTACAACTAATAACTTCAGCGTACCTGCCATGATGTGGAAGATACTGTGCTACAAAGAACTTTTTTTTAATAAAGATTTTAGGGATCAGGTAGTACAACCATATTTTGATTTTCCGCTGTACTCTATAGTATATCAAAGTGGCCATTTAGCCTAAACCAAACAAAAGGAATAATAGGAGTTTCTAAGCCTCTAAAAAGAGTCTCATCAAATAGGGAAGACTCATGAGTGTACTTGCAGATGTGCAAGCTCTTTGACGAGAGTGTTATTTTCTACATCTATACCAATGCCATTACTGGCCATTTTAATACTGACATGATATTTGAATCTTGAATGATGTTGGATCACACTCAGGTTGAGCTTACAAGGTAGTTCCTCAAAGAATTTGAAATTAGGAAACGAAGAAAGAGGAATTGGAAGAAATAACCGTGATGAATCTTTGCATAGCATTTTACATTTGTAAAACATTTCTCAAGCATTTCATTCATCAAGGAAACATATGTAAAAAAAAAAAAAAAGACAGTGCCGTCCAATGAGATAGCTTTCTTAGTGGCCAAGTTGGAATTTGAATGCCATGTTCAGAACCCAAGTACTGGCCACACCCCAGGGCAAAATTCTGGTTCTCATGATATGAACACTGCAGTGTTTAATGTCAACTACAACAGATTTTTCTCTTGTGTCATTTCCCAAAGACAAAACACAGAAGTAAATTATATTAAACTTCACAAGCAGGTGAAATAATTTGTTGTTTGTTCTCTCTAAATTGTATTTCAAGTTGATTTCCAATTGCTGGTGTGGGAAACTGTGGGATTTGAAGAACTCAGAAAAAGATGGGATTTTTAGTAACTATGCGTGTAACAAACCTTGCTATTCTCCCACAGATTCCCAAGGCAGGGGGTTGATTAAGTAAAACAACTGCTTTATTTATGTCACTTTGCTTATATATTTATTTGCTGCTACTATTATATGTTGAAAAAGTGGCCACTAAAAAGGAGACTCTAATCTCCTTTGTTACACGTGGAAGTTCTTTGTATACAAAACCTGTCTGGAAAAAAAAAATGATGATACAACATAGCAAGGTAGAAACTTATGCCTTAACAATTTCAATATAATGATGCTGGAGTTCCAAAGAATTACATTTAGCTGACATAGGTATGGTTTTTGTGAGGTTATTTGTGCCTGTTTTTAGTGGGAAGGGGCCAAATAGGATGCATATTTATTGAATCTTTATTTTAAGGATAATATAGTACTAAAAATAATATAGAAGAATTTAGGATATTGAGATCATGCTGTTACTTAATAAACGATATTTTTAATAAAAAAACAATTGCTGATAATGAAAATTCTCTCTCTCTACACACAAACACACACATAACTCAAAATTTTTGAAAATGTACTTATCATTATGCAGTTAAGAGGTAGTAACTTCATTACTTACATTTCATTAAAGAACTCTACATTATATTCTTAAGAAATATTATAGTTTGATAAAGGACATATGT
>PVKE010008189.1:0-48473 GCA_004027555.1 Craseonycteris thonglongyai | reverse complement strand
GCGACATGTACAAAGGCGAAAGCTAGGGAAAAACTTATACATACGATATCGCAAACATACCAACGAATATAATAAACCTGTGTAGATACTCAAACAATATTTTAAAATTCTAACAAATGTATAAAAATAAATGATAGTTTTACTTAGTGTTTATGAAAAACTTCTGATGCAGTCAAATAATGGCGGGCGCACACAAATCACGAGGTTGGGAATCCCTGCTCTAGCTGGTCAGCCTTGTTGCGTGCTCGGCAGTCTGGTGGGAGCAGAGCTGAAAGCCCGGTTGTGCGCACGGGTGTAGGCAGTGGTGCTGTGGCGGCCTGGTGAGAGGGGCACTGAGTGCCAGTCTGGCGTGCAGGCAGTGGCGCCACGGTGGCCTGGTGGGCGGGATGCTGAAAGCCTGGTTGCGCACACACGCACAAGCAGCAGCGCAGTGGTGTCCCAGTGGGCGGGGTGCCGAAAGCCCTGTGCGCACAGGCCGTAGCTCAGGTGGCAGCCCCTCTATGCTCCTGGCTGTGTTGAGACCGCCGGATTCACTCCAAGCACGTCTAATGCAGCTGTGCCCACTCAAGCCCCAGCCCTCACTCCAAGAGCCCTGTCTTCAGAAGGCGCTCCCTCACAGTCAATCTCCTCCGTGAATCAGGGGTGCTGAGCTGTTGTGGGCTGAATCCCTGCTCTCACCCCGCCCGCTGGGAAGTGCAGCCGCCCTGCTCCACAGTCCCTGTTCCACTTTAGGCTCCGTGATCTGATTAGGGCACCGTGTGCTGTCCCTTGAGTTCAGATGTTAAATTGTCCACAGTCTTGTGGGGCTTCCACGCTCCCTAGGTCTCGGCTTCCAGCCCGCCCTCAATCCAGCTCCACTTTGACGGTAGTCCCCCAACCCCCCTTTGTTTTTGCCAGCCCCGGCCACGCTCTGAGTCTCTGTCCCCGAACTGCTGCTTCCCCTTCCTTCTCCCGCTCTCCCCTTTTTCCTCTAACCTTTGGGTGTTCTACGTTGTGTGGTTCTCTTAGTTGAGGTTGCTTCTCAGGGTGTCCCCCATGGATTCCACACTGTTCACAAGTCCCTTCCCAGGCAGTTATCTGCGTTCTCCTCTCATGCCGCCATCTTTTTTTTCTCCCTCATTTGAATGTTTTGAAGAACTGAGTATAAACTTAGTCTAAAATTTATATGGAATAATGAATGTTCCCAAACAATCAAGGCAACAGTAAACAACAATGTTAAGAAAGAAGGGCTTATCCTATTGGTATTAAAACATATCACCAAGCCGTACGTAGTAAGAAGTCAGCGCTCCCTGGCTTAATCTATGTAGATTTTCTGCAAACGTTTTATATTATAGATTTGCCCATATCATCAAGGCTACAATGAGGGAAAAAGGGGGAACATTTTGAAATAATTAAGATAATATTTCCCTCTGAGAGTTAAACTATAAATTCAACACACAATGAATCAAGAGAAGATGTGCTATATCCCTAAACAAGCAAACTGGCTCACAGGACAAGAAAGAGAAAAAGCTGATAGGACGTAAATTTAAATCTAAAGGGGGGAAGAGGGAATGTGCCCATTAAGAAAGGGGTGAATAAGTATGGAAAACACAAGAAAAGGGGAGTCACAAGCAAATGATAGCTGTGTCCAACCTGGCATTCTTTAAGTGGGGGTACCTTACCTGTTGGACTTTAAGTAACCCCAACCCACTGGCCAGATTATTCCTATGATTAATATTATAGGATAAGGGTAATATCGGTGCCTTTTGTCACTAAACAATTTAATAATTTTCTGTAGGCCTTCTAAAACCTTTTACTCCTCCTACAATTTAAACGGCTACATTTCTTTATTCCATGCTTTGGGATAGAAGCTGTGTTTCCTGCCTCCATGGACGGTAAAACCTGGTCTTGCAAATAACAACCAGGTATTGCAAATAACATCCTATCTAACACTGCAAATCCACACAAAACTGAGCTTTCTCAGAGGGAGAAACATCCAGGGGCCTGCTGTGGCTTCAAAAGCCTTCATGTAGCCGTCACTCAACAAGGCTGCAGGAGAGGTATGGGGTGAGGATGCCACTGTCTGAATGTGACCTTTCTCCTGAGCTTCTGTCCCCTTCTGCTATTCACTGCTCTCAAAACTTGCCAAGAACAGTCTCCTTTTCTGTCCACTAGGACATATGCAGTATGGCCACAGAGAAAAATCTCCCCCTTGGTAGGTTTTCCAGCATGGGCAATTTTATACCCTGAGTGATGGGAAACCAAGATCTGTGTACCACCTCAGCTCTCAGCATTCAGGGTCTCATCCAGCCAAGTTAACACTGCACTTACAATTTTCTCAGGAAGACCTGGACTTGGGTCCTTGAGTAGCTGTAAGAGTGGCTAGAGCCACTGGGGGTGGCTATGCACACTACAAAATTGCACTTGTATAGGATTTGTGGGGCTGACACAGCTTGTAGAAAAACTCAGAATCAGTGAAAACCAAGCCTTAAACCAACCTTGCTAGTTCTCACTCAGTGGTAAACTCACACCAAGTTCAGCTCCTTGGGCTTTCAGCCTGATTCTTGTTTAGAAAAAAATTCTCTCTAATGAGGAATACAGGAGGCCCAAGTAAAAGGCATACAAGTGGAGTTTTAGGAAATGTATAGCCACCTGTGTTTTAGGTACCAATGGCATGGTCTACCTCCCTCAACAAATTCTGCACACAATAAAGCTCGCTCCTGCCGGCCTTGGCCACCTCAGGCCCGATAAAATACTTGGTGTGTGAAATTCATATCGAGTCTTGAAGAGAATTTAAAATTCTTAAGAAGAAAATATGGCAGCAAAACCTCAGGACTCCTGTGAAATGCCTATGACCTGCCCACCTAGTAAGTAAACAGAACACTAGACCAGCTAAAAGCTATTTTAGTGGTAGGCAGCCCTGGGCAGCGCCCTAGTGCCCCCTCATTGAGGCAATATGTGAGAGGGCAGGGTGTAACTGTGCTGGAAGAAATGAGGGGTCTTGCTTTTTGAGTCTCCAACTTCCCACCTTAGGAGCTCCCAGTCCTAACACTGCATTCAGCAGCTGGGTTTATCCAGCCATGTACGAGGTGGAGGAGGACAGACTTGATTCTCAGCATCCAATTTCTAGCAGGGGAGGAAAGAAAGCCTTCCACCCTTCCACATCTTGGTAAGAAGGCAAAATCTTCCAAGACCCAGGCAAACAGGATGTGCAAAAGGTCTTAAGTCTTCTCCCAACTAAGGATGGCTGTGTGTGTTCCTGGAGAAAGTCTCTGTACATGGTCCTGAGGTTTTACTACAAAGAGCTCGCTTATTCCTTTTCCCACTCTCTGCAGAGATGAAGGGCCATAGAGGCGGGAGAGCCCTTCTCCTATTTCGTGACACAGAAAGTGCTCACCAAGAGAGTTCAAGGACAGGTGCGGGCTGCATTTCTCTGGGTTTCCCCTTCTCTGAACCCTGCTGAATGTGGCTGGATGAAAGACCTCCAGCTCCTCTGGGAAGAAGCCCTTGCAGAGGCTCTTTTTCTTGTCCAGGGTGCAGACTACAAGGCACTGCAGGGTTACTGAGTGAAAAGCCTGAACGATGCTCTTAGCCAGCAGCTTTCTTGAAGGCATTGGTGGCATCCCTGTGAGCCCCCAGCTCAGTCAGGGCATTCATGACCCCGGGCAATTGTTCTGAACCACTCTGTGCAGAGCTGGGTTGCTGTCAAAGTTCAAGCTGTTTGGGTCGGCCCCATAGTCCACAGTACCTTGACCAATTGGATGGAGAGAAATCTGCCCACTAGATAGCAGACCACGTTCATGCCCTCCCTGTCCATGGCCATGTGCAAAGGGGTAAATCTCTTCTGCCCTGGGGGTACACTTCAGCAGCCAGTAGACAGCCTGGTGATTCACATACTCCAGGTCCGCAGTGCACTCCACCTCCTTCCACACATAGAGCAGGGGGAGGATGATGGCCAGGGCCTTCGTGAACTGGGCTGAGTCCCTCCACTCCTTGGGCAGCTGTAGGGCCCATTCTACCTCCTGGATCCCTATGAAGAGCACCCTCATGAGATCTGCAAAGCCTATTTGGGTACCCTAGGCAGCCCAGTTCTGGAAGCTGCTGGCAGTCAGGGGGCTCAGAGGCTCCAGGTTGTTCTGTTGCATGTCCACCGTGTACTTCCACGAGAACGCAGCATTCAAAATTGCTGGAGTTAGCATACACTGTGCCCCTGTCACAGATATAAAAGGAAGTTTCAGGGTGAGAGGGACAGGGTGCACTTTTGGATCAACAAGGCCTGCACATGCATCTTCTCTGGGTCAGTTATAAATGCTTCTGATTCCTCAGCGGTATTCACCTCTCTGGAACAGTCACAGGCCAGGCCCAAATGAGGAAGTTCTGGTTTGGGCAGATAAGTTCTCCTCAGTGACAAATAAACTCCATAGCCCATCTCCAGGGTTTCAGGGCCCCAAGCAGATCCCGCTTTTCCCCCCACATACGTGGTTCTCAACAAGCTTTCCACTGCAGCTTCCTGACTGGAGGGGCAGCAGCTCCTGTAAGATTCACCACTGAGTGGTTCCTCTGGGTAGGAGCTACAGCAGCAAGCCCTCTGGGGCTCCACGCATCCTGGGCTGGTGGAGGGGCCTGCTGGGGCCAGACCTGGCCATGACTCCTCCTTGGGAGGCTACTCCTGGATAAGGTACTCCACGACGCTGGTGTGGCCATTATGTTGTGTATGGTTCGCACTGCACCTGGATAGCAGCTACAGGGATCTCCATGTTGCTGGTCTTGGTACAGTCATGCAGGGCCGTGCTGCCCTTGGTGCTGCACAGGTTCACCTGGGTTCCTGCTGGAACAGGACATCTCCCAGTGGCTCTTGTAACAGGAGATCATGAGGCATGTGTGCCAGTGCCAGCTGGTCACCTTCAGGTCAGCCTGGTGATCACCCACCAAGTAGCACACTAGCACTGGGTGCCCAATGAAGCAGGCAGAGTGCAAAGGCAGGGAGTTGGTGTACACTGTGCAGTTTACCTAGGCCCTGTGGTGCAACAGGTTCTATAGCACGTCCAGGTGACCAGGAGCTGAGGTGGCCCATAGCAGTGGTGTGCCCTTCAATGTTCTAGCCATCGAAATACACTAAGCTGCCCGCCTCAATGCTTGCACTGCATAGGTCCACAAGGTATTCAACCATGTCCACGTGGCTATACTGGGCTGCGATGAGCAGTGGCACCCCAACCCACCACCAGTCACCTGGCTTGTCAGCTCACCCAGTTTTTCTCAGCTCCAACCACTAAGCAGCTGTGAATCACTGAAGCTTGCAATGGTGGACAGTGTGGTATATGAAAGTGCAAAGGTTCATGGGTTGGCTGCTGGGGGACTGGGAGAGGGTGGACTAGAGCCAGGAGGGGCAGCTGCAACTTTCACCATCTCCCCTGCCACTATCTTAGGGGCTCCTCCCTGCCACAAATTTTTAAAATTCAGTTTCTTATTAAAATAGCATATTCTGTGTAGGGAAGCAATAGAAAGGTCAGCTTGAAATAATGTTTTAGTCTATAATACATGGCAATTGTGGTGTTCACTGCAGATTCTAAGACTTGAGTCTACCTACTGAGGCAGAACCATTCTCCATCCAGCTCTGTAAACAGAAACTGACAAATCAGGTTTCTCAGTCAACCAGAAAGAGGGCGGCACCCAAACCCTAAGAAAGTCACTGATTTGATGCCACTGAGAAGCTTTTTGGGAGGTGGACATCTATATGTCTCCTGATGCCTCTCAACAGCATTACTGGGTACAAACCTGCTCTTTTAAGAACTTCTAGAGTTACCACTCAAATAGATACCACCTCAGTGATGGCTAGTCACTGAATATTAGCATATTCTGTACATAGTATGCAAGTGGTAACATTCCAAAAGAGAATTATAGAAAGTTGTATCATCATTCCAGTATTCTCCCAATATCTCTTTATAAACTTACATGCAATTACCAATAATTTTCCTTAAGTATAATTATTAATAGGACCAGTTACCAGGCTCTAACCGAAGCTATAATAACTGAATTTAACTGTGCAATGGTTATACACTGCTTATTTTAAATGTGACTTGCAAGTATTTCAGTCTGATTACTAATTTATAACCAATAAAAATCAGGAGAAGTACATAGTTCAGCTGAAGGTTTTTAGTAAGTACACAAAATCTTCTACAACTCAAGATACTTATAAGTAAGCTCTGAAGATTCTGACATCTACCTCTCAACTCAGTAAATACAGATAATATTTGGATTTCTAAAAGACCAGGTTTAATATTTATCATTGTATGCCTCACGAGAACCAACAGAGATACAAAATGCATTTTTAAAAACTAAGAAAATGCAAAAGTTAAGTAAATGATAGATCATAATCAAAATGGGTGGTACTGACAGTTTACTTTAAAAGAAATCTATTTGGTAGTTTAAAAATATAAATATATATATAGTAGATTATTTGAGTACTAAAATTAAGGTTTTTTAAAGATTGCTAATTATTTTCTTAACCTACAATCAGAGACTATATGCTATTCTGAAGATATAAAATGCCAGGTTTACAAATTTGATCATAAAACTAGACTACTAGAAAGTATCTAATTCAATAAGTCTTGAGGGAAGCTGGGATGGCTCAGTGGGTTAGGCACTCACTTTGCAGCCGCGGGGACCGACGATCGAATCCCGGCCCAGGCCCGTGCGGACCCATATGCTGAACTGGGGAGTGCCCCCAGTTCAGTTCTCACCGGGGCGAGACTCCGGCCTGGTTCCTGCCCTGTGCAGCCCCACTCCCACCCGTGTAATAAAACTATGTGGAAAAACCGATGATGTGCAACTATGGAGACTGTTCTGGGCCCTCCCTCTTCTCTCTGTCTCTGACTCTGTATCTCTCTCTGTCAAAAACAATAGATAAATCTTAAAAATAAATAAATAAATAAATAAATAAATAAATAAATAAGTCTTGCAATTAGAAACTGTATACAAAACAAATAATGCACAAAATAGAAATTGAAAACATAGTATTAAAAAAAAACTACTGAGATAAATATATTTAAAAATTAAACTATTCAGAAAAGAATGACAGTAAAAATAGTAGAAAGCTGTCAAAGATGAACTTATTAAACTCACTTCCACGAAGTGCTTTAATTACTTTTTAAATAATGATTAAAATTTTAAATTAGGCATTTAAGTAATCAAGTTACAAAAACTACAACTATCCTATGGAGAAAATTTTTTGTAAGAAAATAAAGGACTATAGTTAATAAATAAATCCAAAAGAAAGATGACAATTATTTTAAGCTGAGTGATGGGTACAATGTGATTCATTATACAAAACTCTCTTCTTTTGTAAATGGATGAACACTTCCACAAACAAATTTGAATTATATAAATAAACCCAAGAATTAGTCTTTTAAAAGGGCAAATAGGCAAACCATGGGGGAGGGAAAGGAGAGATTATGAAAGGAATGCAAGTACCTCTATAGGAAATGTATTTTTCAAAGTATAAGTGATACGTTACATTGATTACATTTGAAAATTACAACATTGAATACACTGGAGGATGCAGAGCGCCTGAATGAATAAACCATACCAAAAATAAAAGAGAAAAAGTTGACAAAGAATTACCTAGCAAAGGAACTAAAGTCAGACAGTTTGATAAGTATTTCAAAATTTAAAATAAAATAAAAGCCTATATAAACTGTTCCAGAGCATTAAAAAGAAAGTTATCTTATCATTAAATAAAACTAGTGTAATCCTGACATTATCTGACCAAGAACATACAGCACAAGAAAAAAGTACAACACACAAAACTATAAACTAACCCCACCTATTAACATATTACTTTGTATTATATAACATTGTATACCATATATTAACATAATGACATAATCAATAGCTTCCTTACACCAACATGGAGTCAGGCACAGTGCTAAGTACTTAACATACATTATATATTATATATTTAAGCTTCACATCAGCTCCCACAAGTAGAATCCGTGGATTAGAACGTATTTCTGAAACATCACATAAGTCAAACTCATATAAATAAAAACTAAACCTAATAGGAAAGCAGATACTTCTGTTTACCCATTAAAATGATTCATGGTATTTCAAAAGCATGCATGAACACAACTTATAATGCACTTGGGACAAAAAGCTTTGAAATTATGTATGTTTTGACGGATTTTTAATTTTGGGGAAAATGGCATAATTTCAAACTTTGAAAGGAAAGCCGGGATGGCTCAGTGGGTTAAGTGCTCGCTTTGAAGCCCCGAGGACCGAGGATGAAATCCCGGCTCCGGCCCAGGCAGACCCACATGCTGAACTGGGGAGTTCCCACAATTCAGTTCTCTCTCTGTCTCTGTCTCTGTATCTCTCTCTTTCTGTCAAAAATAAAATAAAATAAAAATTAAAAATAAATAAATAAACTTTGTAAGACTCTTTATTTCCACACAGAAATCTATTGTCTTCTACTTTTCTTAAAATGTGGCTTTCTAAAGTTTCTGATTCTCCAGGTTATGAAACAGACACAGGGAAATACATTAGTGATATGAAAAAAAGAAAAAAAACAACAACAGTGTAAGCTAAAAGAAAACTGGCAACTGACAATCAGTCTTGGGAGACAAGGTACTACAAGGGATAGTCAAGAAGTTCACAGAATGAAGGGAATATATTCACCCTAACCCTAATAACACTTCTCAGATCTTTCAATAAGTTTATACCCTCAAAAATAAAGTTTTGTTTTTGCCCACAAATTTCAGTTTTAACCAATTTGTCATCTGTACATTTCTTCCCTTGAAGCTGTTTTTCATATTTGGGAAAAAATATGGACTGTGAGGAAGTTGGCTTAATATTTGGAAGCCACAGTCACAAAAACTAGGCAACGCAACATTGCTCTTGTGCACGGGCACATTGTTGTGCATAATCAGCACCCTTCTGGTCCATTTTCCTCCTTCACAGATTCTTGTAACTGTTTCAGCAGACTGGAACAGTACTCTTCAGTTATTGTGACACCCTTATCCTTGTAATCTATCAGCCGGATAACCTCAGTATCCCCAAAAAAACAGCAGCCATGATTGTTCCAATTGACTGTGAAACCTTGAACTTCTTACAGGGAGGCGTGCCCTTCTCATGCCACTTCATGGGCTCCTGCTTTGACTCAGGTTCATCATGATGAACCAAAGGTTAATCTCCAGTGACAATCTGGTTTAAAACTACATTTTTGTTGTCTCTGCAGAGGACCAAAAGCTCTCATGAACACTTGATGTGCTATTGTTTTTGAAGTGACACGAGCATTATCTGTACCCATCTTGCACTGACTTTTGATATACTTAGATGCTGATGGAGAATATTCAAAATGGTTGTACATGATACTCAAACCATTTCTGCAAGCTGCTTTTTATTCAATCTGGCATCTTGCACTACAAGTTTTCAACTTTTTTTGACAATATCTGAAGAAGCGGTCTCAACAGGGTGTCCCTGATAGGGGTCATCTTCAATCAACTCTTTGCCTTGCTTGAAAAGGCAATGCCACCTGTAAACTACGAATTTCCCAGGAAAAAAGTCCCATAAGCTGCTAACTTTTCTTCCAAAATGGTTTGAGACATTTTCTCTTGTCTTGTGAGGAACTTAATGGTGTGAAATTCAATTTTTATCCATACTTGGAGTTTTCTTCATGCTTGATGTGCTTCTTTGGCAATACTATAAGAACATGGATGCAAATAGGCTAAAATTTGGGAAATATACTACAATAATAAGTCACACAATCAAAGTGTGTGCATTCCTACCTCTCTGATAACCACCCGTTTCGCAAATTTCTTGACCACCCCTGAAAGAGGCAAATAAGGAAGAAGTGTGCCTGATCTTCAGGGGCCATATGAGTGAGTATGTGTGGATAGAGAAGCCACTGCTGATTTACCAGTAAAAGCCAGAAATATGAAATATAATAGAAAACTTACCAAATATCAAACATTAGTTCAATTAAAAAAAATTAAAACTACTGAAGATCAGGAAAACTCATTACCTATACCATCTGATCTTTGCTTTTCTACAAAGAAAAAACTTGTGTAAACCAAACAATATCTTCACAGGATAAAGAGACAAAGAAAATTCAGTTGCAAAAGAATAAAGATATTAATCATTCTACTAGAGAAAGAAATCTACAGATAAATATATATTCAAGATTGTAGTTAAAAGTTAATAAAACAAAACCATTTACATGGGTTACATAGTAGAAGAAACTAGATAAAGAATGTATGGTTTTAGGATGAGGAAGTTCTTCCTAAAATAATCTACAAAGGGAAACATCTGAATACATAAAAATGAGTGTTAAAAAAAAAATGAAAAACTTCTCTATCTCAAAAACATTAAAAATGAAACTTAAAAGTGAAGAAATAATGAAATCTTTAAAGCTCAATATGAAAAATGAGCAAAGACAAGACACATAAGAAAAACAAATGTATTGATAAAGAAAAAACAACAACAAAATAATAATAATAATAATTTCCACCCAACCTCTGTAAGTTTCTTAGAGAAGCAAATTAAATGTATGAGATGATTTATTAAATAGTTTCCTGGGACTTTCAGGTAGACCTCAACCTCCTTAATCTTGCTTAACCTAGCACATGGCCTACTTCTGTCCAATTCTCCAGAACCACACTAAAAATCATAAGCAGTTTCCCAAAGGAATCACATTCTCTGGAATCTCAGTATTTTTCTCTCCACCTGGAGTACTACTCTCTTTATTTCTATGGCTCTTATTCTTCCTATACGCCTTAACTCAAAGTCACTTTATCAGGGAAGCTTTTCTTCCTCCCATTCTTCCACACCTTTCAGAGAACAGTGTACAAAGGCCTCTATAATGATATCTATTAATATTATGCTATAATAAGATTATTTTTCTCCATCTTTTTACTTAAAAAAGTAACAGTTTACTTAGGATGTTGTGATTCACCTACTTACCAGTCCCTTCATTCTGGGCTTCATTCTGGGAGTGGAAAGAAACTAGAGACAAAAAGAAAAACAAAATCAAAAAACAATAAAACAGCCATTTAAAATAGTATTAAAAACATAACACACTAGGAAATAAATTTAACAAAAATATGTAAGTTCCCAACACTGAAAACTATAAAACACTGATTTGAGAAACAAAAGATGAAAATAAATGGACAGATAGATATACTGTGTTTGTGAATATGAAGAATTCATCTTAATATTTCAATTCCTCCTAAATTGATCTACAGGTTTGAGTCAGACCCAGTCAGAACCTATCAATATTTTGTTTTTTTTAGAAACTGACAGGGTAATTTTAAAAGGAGATAGAAATGCAAAGGAATGATAATATACAAAGCAATCTTGAAAAAGAACAAATCTGGAAGACTCACCATGCCTAACTGAAAGTCTTTCTATAAAGCTTCAGTAATGAAAGCAGTGTAATACTAATATAAGGATCAGTAAATCAATGGATCATAATGGAGAACTTAGAAATATAACAGAAGTTACATGATTTGGACTATGGACAAAGATGTCAAAGCAATCCAACAGTGAAAAGAAAGTTTGTTTTCAACAAATGATGCTGAGTCAACCAGATATCAAAATGAAAAGACAAAACAAAACAAAACAATCCCCTCAAACCCTAAAATTCACCATGCAAAAAATAAGAATGTGCAGAATATTTTTACAACCTTTTTGTAGACAAAGATTTCTTAGAGAAGACACAAGAAAATATAATCATTAAAAAAACTGTATAGGCTCTCTTGAGTAGTTCCCATGAACCAACAGGAGCTAACTTGAACACAAAAATGAATAATGACACTAATGTTTGGAATTTATGTTGGAAAAATGAAAAAATTCCTCCACAAGTCCACAGTAACATTGTAAAACAAAGACGAAATAGAAGTTCTTCTTTACAGAAAAAAAAAAACCCAAAAAACAAAATGTCAGATAGAAAGGTAGAAGAAATAATAAAATTAGAAAAACTAAGTTTGTAACTCCCAGTTGAAGTAACCGATTTAGGTAAAGATTTTTAATGGATGCTAAAAATTATTAAAAGGATGTTAACCCTTTTAGTGTGACGGGCTAATACATCAGCTTTTGCATCTCGAGCGAAAAGTGCGGCAGGCCGATATATCGGCTCATACGAGAACCATTAAATTACCCTTCGCATTTCCAACTAGTACCGCTGGCAGAAGGTAGCACTAAGAGAGTTAAGAGAATAGGATTTATATAGTCTCACAGTCTTATCCCTCAGATTATGTAATTTTATTAGGGATAATACATATATACTTTTACAATGGAGAGATATGGCAGTCACCACCTGTTCAAGCAGTATCAACAATACTGAAAAACGCTGACCTTATGTGCCTTCTGATGTGATGTATTAAGAAGTATATAATACCAATTTTCAACTATGACATACCCTTGCCCAAAATGTTTAACCTCAATTTAGTCATAAAGAAACAATCAGACAATCACAGTATGTGGAACATTCTACAGGACAGCTATCATGGACTCTTAAGAGAGGTCAATGTGGTGAAAAGTAAAACAAACAAAAAGAATGTAAAGTTGTATGGATACTCTTCAAAATAAATAAATAAATAAATAAAGAGACACAGCTATCAAATGCAATGCACAAACCTAGCCTAAATCTTGAATTATAAAAAATAAAAAAGCTACAAAAGACAACTGGGGAATTGATTATGGCTTAGTATCCTGGTTATATAGGAGAATGCCTTTATTCTTAGGAGATGAGTGCTAAAGCACTGAGTGATAAATGTTATGATGTACACAACACAACTTATGAATAGTTCAGAAAAACATAAGGAGTAGAGATGCTTTGGGATGAAATTGCTCGCTCTCATTTATCTATCCATCCATCCATCCAACAGTATATATAAACATATATACAATGTAAATAATAAATATATTTAAAGATAATGACTAATATATAGTATATATAATATATAGTAGATAATATATAGCATAAATACCGGTAATAGAGAAAATAAGATGGAAAAAGCACTGCTAAGAGAATCACATAAAATACAGTCAGGAGGCTATGAAGGAAGTGGGACCTAAGCACACCTTGTGCCTCAGTTTGTAGAACTGATATTAAGTTGTTAAACCTGTTGCTAAACTCAACTCAAGGACACCCTAGAGCCATAAGAACCCTGGAACAACTGCTCCATGGACATATATGGACTTTACTTCCTTCCTTGATATTTTCACTTCCCTTATTTGTATATTGGAACTAACCAATCCCTGTTAACCTAGCCAGCAATTATTCATTTGCATGAAAGAATTACATTTTGTGGTTTTTACCTTTATAAACCCTACCTTTCTTTGTTCTATCCAGAGAGCATTTAGGGTTGCTACCTGAATCTGCATCTCTGGGACTGCAATCCTTTTGCTCAAATAAAAGGCTTCTGTTCTTTATTAGCCTGACCCTCTTTTTTGGCTAACAGTATACACACACATATGTGGTATATATAGATATCAAAGAGTATAAAGGCAAATTTTTATTGGAAAAAAATTAAATTAACTGTACCATGAGTATGAGCTACCTGAAGAGTACAGAGTATGAAACCAGAATGATCTTAGAAAACCTCTTAAATAATGCTGTAATACAGAATGGACATGGATTTTTTTCATACATGTTTGTATAATAATTCTTACATGCACAAAAGTTGAGAGGCAGTGACAGAATAAAAGGAAAACCTATAAAAAATTTCTAGGCATTCAAATCATTCTGCCCTTTCTATGACCATTAGATTACCTAGACACAAATGAAAAATTGAGAGTAGACGTTAAAGACTCCTAAAGTAGTTGTGATTGCAGACAGGAGTCATTCTGTCTGAACCTTGAGCCAATGTCAAAAACCTAGTAATGGTCTTTTTGTTGTCATGGTAAAGCTTAAATGAAACAATTGAGTGTACGTTATGCAACGGTTTAGGGCTAAAGTTTGCTCAGTTTTTTTGTGAAAATGTGCACAAATATCACTTTACTATAAGTGTTTAAAAGCCTACTTTGTTCTCCATTTGTTCCATACATTAGTACTCAAACATTTCCCAGACACTTAGAGAAAGTTTTTTTATAAAGCATCTCCGATCAAGGTGCAGGCACACCACCACGTGTTGTTTTACTCATGCACCTGTACCCATATCTCAGCATTTCCTTCAGTTCTCTTACTTTTCTTTAATAATTTTTAAGTCCAACTCTATAGTGATATGTCTACCTATAATTTCATGGTTTCTTATTCCAAATATCTATTTTCTAGGTCTCATATTTTATAGTGTTGTTTACATTTGTTTGGGATATAATAAAAGCTTTTATTCCATCCTGATAAGTTTGGTCACTATTCACTGCTATGTACTCTGCCCTTTTCCTTTCACACATTCAAGACTTTATTAAAGCTCTATATCATTTCTTCCAGTCTTATCTCACTAATTTCTGTTAATATCAAGAGATGAGAGTAATTGTGTGCACTTAAACAGAATTTAACTTTTTGACAATCTGCTTCAAAATTCAGGTTTACTTAGAAATTATCATCAATGACTTGGAAAAATTAAAGCAGAAAACAAGTATGTTAACAGTGTTTTTAAGACATTCCTCTAACAGACATTAATTTATCTCCCAAGCCTAAACCTGTGCTTATAGAAATTTAATTTCAAAGTGATCTATTTTGTAGCAATATTAAAAATATTAGTGAACTTTTATTTGACATATATAATAAAGAGGAATATTAAGATTTAAAGATACAGGGAAGCCGGGATGGCTCAGTGGGTTAAGCGCTCACTTTGCAGCCCCAGGGACCAAGGATTGAATACCGGCCCCTACCCGTGCAGACCCATATGCTGAACTGGGGAGTGCCCCCAGTTTGGTTCTCACTGGGGTGAGACTCCAGCCCAGTTCCTGCCTTGTGCAGCCCCGGGCCCACCTGTGGAATGAAACTATGCGGAAAAATCGATGATGTGCAACTATGGAGACTGTTCTGCGCCCTCCCCCTTCTCTCTGTCTCTGTATTTCTCTGTCTCTCTGTCAAAAACAATAAAAATAAATCTTTAAAGATAGCTGCATAAATGCATACCAATGTTTTCAAAATTTAGGAGATAAATTAAAACATATATTGAGAAACTGAATCTGGATGTGTACTGCAAGATTTAAGAATTCCACCTGATAATTTCTGAAAATTCAAAGTTTGCCAAGAATACACATCTACTTTACTTCCTCAACAAATATGTCTTGAGCCCACTAAATATGTCAGGTTTTCCTCTAAGCACTGGGGGAATGTAGCAATGCATAAACCTGAAAAAATTTCCTACTCTCACAGAGCTTACCTTCTAGAGTAAGAGGGCAAAGGATGAACAAAGGAGTGCTATAATTTTAAACAGAGTGGTCAGGATGACCTCATTGAGAAAGTAGAGAAAAGACTGGCAGCAGGTAGAATTGTACACCTGGAAAAACAATGTAACTGATATCAATTAATATCACCCCAATAAACTTAACAACAACAACAAAAGCCTAGCAGGAGATAAGGGAGAAATGCCATGTAGGTATCAGGAGACAGAGAACTAACAGCAGGTAGAGGGAAGAGTAAGGGCAAAGGCCTAGGACAGGTGGAAACGGCCATATAAGAGCTCAGCCAGGTCATCAGCTCTCAGCTCTGCTAGAGCTAATTGACAGAGTGGGAGTATAGCTGATGATAATAGATGATGTAACAAGAAGCAAAGGACCTTATATTCCAAGATGAAGACTCTAAATGAGATGGGAAGACATTGGAAGATTTTCAGTAGAAGAGAAACATGATCCAGCTATAATTTTAAGAGGCTCTCCAGCTGAGAGAACCACAGAAACAGGGAAACCAGTTAGGGGACTGTGTTAATAATTCATGAAACAGATGACACATTAATTTAGTAGATTAGGGTGGTGGTAGTGGAGGTGGTGACAACTGATTGGTTCTATATACAGAGCCCATAGGATTTGGTGGATAGAATGGGCATGGGGTATGGGATAAAGAAAGGACTGAAGGAAAATTGTCAGATTTACAGCCTGAGGCAATGGAAGGATGGAGTTGCTATTCACTGAAATGGAGAAGACAGAGGATGTGCAACTCAAAAAAAGAGTACCAGTTCAGTATGAACACATGAAGTATGAGATGCTCATTAATATTCAAGTGGAGATATAGTAAGTAATTGGATATAAGTCATGTGTTCAGGGGAAAGGTCTGAGCTACAGATATAAATTTGGCAGTCAACAGCATTTAGATGGAAGTTAAAACCTTGAGAAATGAAAGAAATTTGAATGTTCTCCCTTCTCTCCATAAAAGAAGAGAAAAAATATAAAGAAAACACACTTATTTGTAGAACAAAATAATTTTGAGGCAGGCCCTCTTTACGTCCATTAAGAGTTCCCACTTTTATTAAATAAGCATTGAACACCTACAACATGTAAAATCCCAAGCAGACATTCAAAAGGATTCAAGAAGTAATGCAAGCGGTCCCCTGCTCTCAGCAGAACACCCACCTGGTTGAGAAGAGAGATATATAAATATTACATAGGAATGACTGAAGAGAGGGGAAAGAAATCAAGTGTATACTCTTAACAATAACCATGTCACTTGGATGTTGCTTGGTCCAAGGTAAGAAGAGCCAGCTAGATGGAGGAAGGGCATATAACAATGTATATTTGTTCTTAAATAGATAAGAGGTTGGCAAAATGGCAGCATGCCATAGAATGGCCAAAGTTCATGTCTGGTGGTATATGCTGTTAGCTCACCACCCTTGCAAGCACTTGATAACCAAGTTGATGATGTCAACAGTACTATTGAATCAGATGGCTGTCATGTTACAGCTACATTCCAAAATATCTCTCTCAAGATGGTCAATGGAGAACAAGAATATTCTTATTTGTTTCTCATCTTTTTCAGAAGCTATTTGTGACCCAGAATAACTGGGAACAAAGGATCACTATAGCTACCTTCCTTCAGCTTCTACTGTCTCTCTCCAACTGCTGATTTTCCTCCTAGTAACTCCCTTCTGGTGTTGAAATTGATTTTGCGTATTTTTTCCCTTTCTAAGCTTCGGCTCTAACTTCCACACTCAAATATTTTCTCCACAGCTCACCTAGAAACAAACTTTGTCTTAATCTTCCAGGTCACAGGATTACTGTATTTTTCCATATATAAGATGCCCCCATGTATAAAACAACCCCTCCGTTTCTAATCAAACATTAAGAAATCAATACATGCATTACTCCCATGTATAAGATGACCCCTGATTTTTACTCTAACAATTTTAGACAAAAGTATAATTTTATAAACAGAAATGTATAATAATATATATATATATAGTCCCATTTTCTTTCATGTGTCAAAGTCAGTGCCACAATTACAAAAGATAGTTAAACTTTCTTGGATGCTGACTGTCCATCACTTTCCAGACCTTTTCCCTGTTCCCAGAGAACAAAAGCTACTTCAGTTTTCCTTAAAAAATTACAATAGATCAGTTACAAAATATCTGATGGTGGGGAAGCTGGGATGGCTCAGTGGGTTAAGGGCTCACTTTGCAGTGCTGGGGACCAAGGATCGAATCCCGGCCCTGGCCCGTGCGGAACCTTATGCTGAACTGGGAGCTCCCCCAGTTCAGTTCTCTCTCTGTCTCTGTATCTCTCTCTCTCTCTCTCTCTCTCTCTGTCAAAAATAAATAAAGAAATAAAATATTAAAAAAAATATATCTGATGGTTATTACAGAGTTACCACTATTCTTCCCAATCTTCACTTCATGAGCACTGTCAGCCACCAGCACATGGTAATTCAGAGGAATCATGCTGCTTCTTAGTGCACATATTCTCATGAATATTTAAAACTCCCTCTTATAGATGTGTTGCTGGCTTTAGCAATGATGGAGCCAACAGTCATATTCCCATCCAGACAAAGGTCCCTAAACTAAGGAACTTGAAAATTTTTCTAATTCATATGAAGACATCTCTGCACCATGTAACACCACTTCTCAGCATATACAACAAGCAATTTTCAAATAGATGCTCCCAATTCTCAAGACAGAACTGATGATCTTATTGATCTAGATCTGAAAATCATTAATATCGCAAGGTAGTAAGCTCACAGCTCTCCTAGGAATAAGAAGGTGGCTAAAAGTGTGCTTTTACTAACCACTTTCTTCATCTTAAAGGCAAGAATAAAGAATGTGTTCAACGCACATCTTATTTATAGCCACCCCTAAATCTATCACCCCTATATGAGAAAACAGAAACTAAATCCCAGGTAGCCAGCTGACGAGAAGACAGCAAAGCTAAGGTGGCTATACAGAGTCAACCTGGGTTTTCTTTTCATTCAACAACACAAGATTTCTTCTCTGGAAGCGAGAGATAAAGGTTCCTGCAAGTATCACTAGTTGATAAAGCCATCTTCCACTTCTCCTGTACTGGCTATAGCTGGTAGAAATGGCACATTAATAACAATGGTAGGTTAGATATAACATCGGGTTTTCTGAGGCTAACTTTCTATTTCAGGAACCAGAGCAAGTCACTAAAAGGGAATGTGATTCACACCTTTACTCAGGAGTATCTACCAACAGACAGAAGTTATATATGTTAGCTACTATGCTATGCAGGAATGGCACACAGTTCCTAAAAAAATTACTGATCTCTACCATGAATGACGGTTTGAGGTCCACAGCTTGGTACTTGTGACAGATAAGTCAATCTCAACATCTTGATGCCTACATTTAAAAAACAGCAGTACCCTTTTCTTTTTTCATCAGATTTCTTAGGCAGTCACACAGGAAACCAGACCCTCAAGCAATCAGCATCAGATGACTTTATCAGCCTAGCTTGTGCTTCAAAATACAGTCACATGAACAAAGACTACGTACTAATTATAACATTCAAGGCAACTACATGCTAATATACCCAGAAAATAGATTATGAATTATAGCCTAATGATGAGAATGGGCTTGGAGTACATGTTACAGAGGCAAAGGATATCATAAAAGTAGTAGGAATTCTTTAAACTCACAAGGTCCTCAATAAATGTTTGAAACTAGCTCCATTCTGAATAAATTTGCTCTCAAATTATTTAATGAGATAAGCAATTACAAAGTCAAAAAAAAATGATAACCTAAAATACAGATACTGATGTTACATTATGTGTGTGTATGTATGTATATATACATACACACACACACATACATATCTACACATACATATACAAACACATACATATCCACGTACATACATACCCTATAAATACTTCAAAAATGTTTCAGGTAAGAAAAATTAACCAATGATAAATAGTAAGATCTTATTTTCTGCTACTGGCTTCATCTTCTGAACACTGCAAACCAGTAACTGTCATTCCTCTAGAGTCTCTCCTTGGTCCTTCCACAGTTTTATCAATCATCACGCATTCACATTACTCCAATAATTCAGTCTCATTTATCTCCAAAACTTTCACCATACTGGTTTCATGCTAGTTTTTCTAAAACGAAAACCTGAATGGATCATTTCATACCTCTATTCAGAACTCCATTTCTTGCATACCCAGTGCTCTAGCCATATTAACTTATTTCTAGTTTCCTTGTACAGAAAGAAGTTTCACCATCTATGCATTTGTCTTAATACTCCCTCTACCCACAGAACCTTTTCTTCCGACCACCAAAACATTAACAGCAACAAGTCTATTCATCATTCAAGGAAGCTTCAGTATCACTTCCTCAATGAAACCTTCTCCCATTGGTATAATTAACATATAAGCTACATCTTTCTTTAAAAGTACCTCTAATATTTCATATATATATGCGTATATATATATATATATACATATATATATACGCATATATATATTTCACATATTCTTTACATATCTTTTCTTAGTAGTACACCAAAAGTTCCTAGAAGACACTTCTATATCCAAAGTCCTAGGGAAACGCCTGGACATGTGTTTGTTAGACATTTGATTTGGTTGTAAAATTTATGAATTGCAATTTATTTGTAAAATTCATTAACTGGTTAGCAAGTAATCCGGATAGTTACTAGCTAAAATGAGATAAGTTTATACACATGTCCTGAGTTTCAATATATTACATTAAATAGACCAAGAATATTTAATCTCTGATTACTACAATTGCCAATGGAATTAATAAAAATGGCCCAATCTTCCCAAATTAATTAATATATCTTTCCAATATATTCTGTATGCTATTTAGTGGAATTACTCCAGCACCACATTATATAAACTGGCACAAATATATGGGGGAAAGAAGAAAGGACCCCTCTGAGTAGTAACCTTCCTGACATAAATGAATGGGCAGATGTGTATTAAGCATCTATCACAAGTAAAACACTATGCCGGCAATTGTGGGGGATGTACTATGAAAAAGACACTGTCCCTATCCTCAAATAGAATACAGTTTTATAAAGGAGATAAAATGCTTATACAAATAATTAGAAATCAGAGCCCAAGATAATTATAATACACAGAAGATTAACTTTAGGTTCTTGTGACCAGAAAAAACTTCATGAAAAAGCTGGCATAAGAGAAAATGTATGACTGAAATAAATGAAAAAGTAATATACTACAAGGAAGAGGTAGACTGGAGGAAACTAAAAACAGAGGAGGAGCAGAGCACGTCATGGTGCTGTGAGCCACTGAAAGTCTGGGAGAGGCTGCTCATGAGGAGGCCTCAGAAGGTACAACTGGACAGAAGCATGTGGACAGATTCAAGGGCCATGGAAATTCTGCACAGGAGCATGACTTCACTTTCTACACCAAGAGCAGGGGCATGATGGCACCTGGGCTCACCTAAAGAGGTTCTGGGGATGAGGAAAACACCACAAAGACCAGCAGGAGTCTATATGCTACCAAAACATAGGCAGAGAGCCTGAACATTCAAAGTTAAAGAGACTCAAATGGTTACTGGCTGTCAACAAAGTAAGGTATGGCTGTGGTTTGTTTCTCCAAGACACAGTCACTGAATCCCAGAATTTACGTTTTCTCAGTGTCCTATAAATATGGTATTTTAACACCTAGAAAAGTAGAAGTTGTGGGAGAAATAATTACAAGTGATGCTGCTAAAGGACATAAAAGTACAGAACTTTCAAACTGAGTCTACACTGAGCAGCAGATCATGGAAAGTTCAAAGTGTGATGAATGACCACTATTAATTCTCACCCTTCTGGCTTAAAAGAAAGCAAGACAACCACTTCTAGTCTAGAAGCTCCAACTCACCCATTTTCATCTCCACAGCCTTCAAAAAAGAGCAACTTTTGCCCTCCACACAGAATCCACCTCATTTTCTCTATCAAATCAATGTATACTTCTCCATAATGTCACATTGTTGGAAAATGTACACACACAAAAACTGCAAACCAATGGCGTGGGACCAAATGTTCTCCATATATAGGTGACAAGTGTTTGTCCACTGGCTTAAACAATGTCTTTTAAACATAAAATTATTTAACAATACTAAAAGATGAGTTTTTCACACAAATAAAATCCAGATTGCTAGTTTCTCTTGAAAAATAGGCAATTCTGGCAATATTCCCCAGTTCACCAGTTTGCCACTTACAGCTCTGCCTGGTCCCTGTTGACATTTGCTTTGTCTCCTGGTTTACATGGGTCGTTGGGTCCCTAACAGTTGGTGCCAGTCTGAGCTGGTTGCATTAGGGCAGGGTTCACAAAGAACATTGCCTGGTTTCACATCTAGTATTACTGCTTACTAGTTGTGTAACCTTAGACAAGTTACTTAACCTCTCTATGCCTCAGCTTCTCCTTCTGCAAAATGAAGATAATAATAATAAACTTATTTCAGAGGGCTGTTGCGAGGAATAACTTCATTTATAAAAAGCAGTGGTTCTCAAGATGTCAGGAGCTGGGGAGACTTTGTTGGTTGTCACAATAGAAAAGGTGCTACCAGCAACTAGTGAGTAGAGCACAAGGATGCTGCTACATATCCTACAAGGTAAAGGACAGTCCCAACAACAAAGAACTATCCAGTCCAAAACGTCAATAATGCTGAAGAAGAGAAATCTGGACATAAAGTATTTAGAACAGCATCTGGCACAGATTATTATCAATAAGGCCAAAGCAAGGCCTGGCTGGTGTTCCCACCTCAGCTAGAGAAACATCCAATAGCTCAAGAGTGACTTCTGTTACTTTTGATGAATTTAAGTATCATACAAATAGGAAAAAGGTACTTAAAACTCCCTAGTTCCACATCATTAATTCAACAAGCAAGTTGTTAATTCAAAAAAAAATTATGAGGATATATTCTCAAACAAAAAAAACAAGAATATACTTTGCAAAGAATAATGCATGATATTTGAAAAAATATACTGTTCTGGAAACTATGGGACATGGAAACCTGTGACTACCACAACATATAAGGTACTAAGCCAAATTCCTCCAAACTCCAAGTATAATACACTGAGGATGTGTACCAGTCCCAAGATATTTTCTGGAAAACTGTAACAAGAGGGGAAGTAGAGAGAAGGTTTTAAACCAAAGAGTTTACCAAACTGTTACTACCCCAATGCCTGCCCAGGAACGTTCAGTCAGGTATGCTTGTTGAGAGGTTCTGCTCTCATCTTGAGTCACCACAAGAGATACCATACAGACTTGGGTCCACTCACAAGAAAAGCAAGTAAAACAGTCAGGAAATGCCTAAGCTGTGCTGAATCACTTGTCAGAGGCCGTCAGGCATTTGGATGTAGGACACTGGAACCAAGGACAGTCTGTACAAGCTTCTGCTGCCGTGAACTGGGGTACTGACCAGGCTTCTTAACCCAGCACCATGGCTAGCCACTGGGCCAAGATTTTCTCATGTTTAATATTAAAATGTGGAACTGTTCTTACTTTTTTATAACACCATAAACACAGAGAACATTGATTTTTATATGCAATGATGTCCCTTCAACATTTACAACCCAAAGATTTGAGCTCCTCTCAAGGGACCCTGTTCCTCACAAGAGACCCCTTGATAACTGTAGAAGTCAGACTCTTACCTGAAACAGGAGAGTTCTGTTGAATCAAAGCCAAGAAAAGCATACCAGTGCTTCTCTCAAAGGTGAGGTAATAAAAGAGTAAATAAAACTAAAGGGCTCTATAATCTACAAAAAATGGTGCATGCACAATATGAATCCTTAAGTCTCTTTTAAACTCAAGCTATGTATAAAATAGTAAATTTCCAAAGATTTCAGGATTGGTAAACTGCATCATAGACTCCCAAAGTGATGGGGAAAAAAGAAGGCTTCCATTAAAGAGGCATAGGAAATATCTTGAAAAATCAGCATAGATGGATGCAGAGGGACAGGCAGAACTTTGGCCAGATTTGTCCAACTGGAAGGCATTCCAGGCTATAGGAAGAGCACAAGCAAAGGCAATGGAGTTGGAAAGCCCAAGAGTCCATCTGGAGCACTGGATTCAGGGTAGAAGAAGAGCACTATAATTAGAGGCCAAATCATGACAGCATATCAGGGGTGGCGAACCTTTTGGAGATTGAGTGCCAAAGTTTATGAAATAAGAGTGTACTCGCTCGACTCGCGTGCCAACCCATCGAGTGAGATAGAGGTATCGATTATTTTTTGTCTATAAGAGCATAAACAATAATTTTTTAAATGGTATTCACAGCTCTGCGTGCCAAAATAATTGCTCCGTGTGCCACTTCGGGCACACGTGCCATAGGTTCGCCACCCCCGGTAGATCTTCAGGATCCAGATTCAGTTGTATGTACAATCTTAAATGATAGAGTTGAACAAAATGTCCAGCTGATGTCTAAAAGAGCAAAAGCTCTCTTTTGCCTAAAGTTAAACATCTTTCAACATTTAAGAAAGACAGTGCTAATTCCATGAACATTATTCCAATTTGACTAATGAAAAGACAATCTCCATTAAGTTATAGGGGATTAAGCTATTTGTTAGTTTACTTATTATTCATCTACCATAGCCCAATCATGATTAATAAGCAAATCTTAGAAACAATGGGTATTTTTAAATTGTAGAAACATAATAACCCATTTTTCTACCATATAATTTATAAACTGATTTTTACTTATTTTTGAAAATGATAATACATTGCTAAGAAAGAGAAGTTATATCCCTGAGATGACCCCAAGGGCTTCCTCAATCTAAACTCTACTTGCTAACAGAAACTATGAGCCATCAAACTTTAGGCAACAGTCCCACACTTGTAAGCACAAGGTTAAAGCTGGAAAAAATACTAATGCCTTTAAACTCCCTTTCAAAGATTTGTAAAACTAAAACTTAAATTTCAATGTTATTTAGAAACCACTTTCTACTAATGGAAACCAAAGATTCATCTAGAAAGCTTACTGCTTACTGCTGAGAAAGAGGGAAAATAAAATAAAAGATTATTTTAGCCCTAAAAGCAGCACTGTTTCATTTTTTAAAAATGACTTTGTGTGAGTTTATGGACAGTAAAGTCCTTATGTTGAATACTGTATTTTTATATATACAGAAACCCCATGATAAAACTTTTATGAAATAGTAGAAAAAACACTAGGCTGAGAATCAGTACGGGTAGAATTTGGTGTCAGTTATAACTTGAAAATCACTAAACACCTGTGAAACTCCAGAGCCCCAGCTTTAAACTGAGAGGACTGAATCATGATCTCTATAATGCCATTTCATCAAATATAATTTAAAATAAGAGAGGTTTGTAGCTGATGTTACAAACTCAAGGAAGCAGTGGAGTAGCATGGATTAGGATTTGGGGCAGGCTAATTGGAGTTAAAAAATCTATGCTCCCTCAGTACTAGCTAGGTGCCCTTCAATTTAAAATTATCCCGTCAAGAAGAGATAATATTTACCTTTGCAACATTCTGGAATGATTAGAAGGTATGTAATGCACCTGGTACATTGTAAGCACTAAATCAAGCTTGTCCAGCCCCTGTCCCACAGGGGCCATGCAACCCAGTTAGGACTTGAATGTGGCCCAACACAAATTTGTAAACTTTCTTGAAACATTATGTTTTTTTTGTTTTTTGGGTTGTTTTTTCTTTTTAGCTCATCAGCTATCATTTGTATAAGTGTACCGTAGTTTATGTGTGGCCCAAGACAATTCTTCTTCCAGTGTGGCCCAGGGAAGCCAAAAGATTAGACATCCCTGTGTGACTAAATAAAGGTTAAGATTAAGTCTCTGGTCAGTAATAAAAGTTTCAATGGAAAATGGTAATCCACTTGACAATACAGTTTCCTAGAACTCAGCTGGAAGAAGAGCAGGGATTGACCGCCAGGCCTTTCCAAAGGGTGAGCACATAAAGATAATACTGGAGAGGACTTATGGCTGGAAGTAGGGAGGATAAAAGCAGAAAGTTGAAGATAGCAGAGGTTTAGAGTTCCACATATAACAACAATGAACAGGAAAGAAACATCATGGGACACAGTGCTTGAGGGAAGAAGACATCTTTTTCATTAAGAGGACCACTGGTGAAAAAATAAAATAAAATGAATTATTGCAATGACTTCATAATCAAAATAAAGCAAAGAGCTGATTAGACTCTATCAGGGTCACTAAAGAAAACAAAGAGGACTTTGGCAATACACAAATCCTATTTCTATACCCTTTGCCTGTCTGCTATTGTTACATGGGGTTCAGATGATCCTACTCATGCCCACATCTTGAGTGTCATCTCTTACCACTGTCCCCCAACTCACTCTCTGCTAGGTTCACTGTACTCCAGCCATCTTTCTTCTATCCCTGGAACATGCCAAGCTCATTTCTTCTTTAGCTCTTTTGCGCTGTTATATCTGCCTGGAAACTTCCAGCAGATCTTCCCATGGCTGACTCATTCCAAACATTCAGGTCTCACTCAAACTGTCACTTCCTCAAGGAAGTCTTCTCTGACTTGCAGATGTAAATTTCCCTACACATTCCAGTCATACTCTAGCCCCATGCCCTGTAATATTCTTTTTTAGCATTTATCATTACCTAAAATTTGTTTTTATGTTTATTGTCTCTCCACAAAAAATGTAAGGTCTTTGAGGGCAAAAACCTCATCTAAATTTTTTAGCATTTAGTCCCCAATTCCTAAAACAAAGTGTGGTTTAGCAAAAGCACTCATCAGATAAACCTGTCCAAAGAATAAATTCAAATAATAATTACCATTCAAATGTGTTAGAAAAAGTCCATGGAAGCAGCTTCAGTTTCATTTCTTTAATGCAGTTTTATGCAATAATTCAGTCTTAAAAGGTCACTGTTTGAGACAGCAAGATTTAGAGAGAATTCTTCATAATACAAAATATTTATGTATACATATATTATAAATACAGTATACATTTTCACTTTATAAGCATGAATTATGCCCTACCTTATTAGTACCATAATTTGTTTTGTTTTGTGAGATCCTGCTTCTATTATAGAAAGAGAAGGGGCATATAGGTTGATGGTATAGAGATGGAAATTATTTTTCAGAACCTTTCTCAACAAGAATTCTGAGATCGGAAATGCTGAGATAGCTCAGTGGTGAGCGCTTGCTTGCCTTGCAGTCATGAGGTCTAGGATTCAATTCCCCGCCCTACCCGTGCAATCACATATGCTGAACTGTGGTGCAACTGGTAACTGCTGGGATGGCTCAGCAGTGAAGGTTCTTGCCTCCCATGCAATGACCCCAGTTAGGTCCCTGCCCCACACAACTCCACATCCCCCTGTGTGGAATGAAACCATGTCACAACTAATGTCCAAATATGGAAACTGCTCTGGGCCCTCCCCACCGTCTTTTTCTCTCTCACCTTCTCTCAAAACAATAAAATAAGTCTTTTTAAAAAGACTAATTCCTTATTTAAAAAAAAAAAAAAAAAAAGAATTCTGAGATGAATTGAACTAATTCCAGTATCTTTAAGAGGTTAGTTAGTCCAGTTACTTTGTTACCTTGCTACACTTATCCAAACTATCACAGTGATTCCATCTGTGAAATAAAAGATGACATAGTGAACAACTGGCACAATAAAGAAATGGTAAGAAAAGTTCCACAATGTTAACCCATGTGTGAACTAAAATAGAGAGGGAAAAAAAATCCCTTCCTAATCCTAAACCAAAAGTAAGCACGCTACTGAGATTTCAAAATACAGCCAGAGGCTCAGAAGTGGGGAAATCAGTGAACTAAAACGATAGCTAGAACATTCATGACTTGTGCTTCAATTTTTAAATTGTGTTCTGAACACAATTTTTATTGATAAATTAATAGAGGCCAGTTATGCTTGTGTGTATAATTCATCCATCACTCCAGTAACCATCCTTGGTCACTGTAGGATCCAAGGCGCCAGCATTAGGCTGGATGCCACGAGGACTCCTCGGGTCTGAAGAGTAAAAGGAGTGAAAACTTCACTCCTGCAAACATCCCTTGAATACCAGCCCAAGCCTTGGATGAAAAGGGGCTAAGCATTCTGGAACTACACTTGTGTATCTTTTGTAAACACAGGCCTGGCCCCTCCTCCTCTTCGCAGGAAAACGCAGGAGCAGGCAAAACCGGATGCTTCGGCTCTGGTCTCCGTTGGAGGGTCTCCTGTAAGCCCCGCACAAGTCATCTGACCCCGGTGACTCAGTTTTCAAGTCTATCAAACAGGGTGATGAGAAACTCAACCTACCTCATCCAGCGGTTCCGGGCTCGCCGCCCCCAGTCTGGCACGAACTCTCTGGCTCTGTGGTCGAGCCCGCGGGGGCCCTCGCAAGCGGAGGGGCGGGGTCTGCAGGGCGGAATCTGGGCTCCAGCACCGCAGGCGATGCGCCACCCAACGCCTGCAGCCGGCCGCCGGAGCAGCCTCCAGTACCCGGCCAGTGACGTCAGCACGCTGACGTAAACGCTCGGAGTCGCATCTCGCCCTTGGGACTAAAGACCCGGCTGGGGGCTGAGTGCCCGTATAGCAGAGACAGCGATTGGTGAGTGTATCTGTCAGTCATCTACTGACCAGTATGCGAAGCGTGAAGGCGGGAGAGGGCAGGCTGATGAGACTGGATGAGAGGGTAGGAAAATGGAACTCTACCTCTGAAAGCGCGGAGCTGGTGTTGGACTTGACTGAACGTGTACCACCCCGTTTCATTAAGGGACCTCTTCCAAGGAAACGGGTCGACGATTCTGCTTCTTCCGCCTTCCTCCAGTCTCGGTGGAGATTAGGCTCCAGCTCGTGAAAAACCATCATGGGACTGGCGTTTAGGGACTCTGAGCACCTCACACACTGCTCTGCAGGAATGAAAAAGTGGGACAGTTTATTTCTCTGTTCAATTGTTACCTCTGCTACGAATTCTCGTCATGTTCCCCAGACCTTTTAGGAGGCCCTTTCTCTGGGATCCTATAATAATTGCTATCTCAGTCTTCATAGTAGTCACATTTAATGACATTGTATTTTATTGGTTTAATTCAATTTATCTTTATATTTTAATTAAACTTTTTCCCCAATAGATACTACAGTTATTAATATATCCAAATATTTAAAGAAAGGGTTATACAAGGAAATTTTCCGCTTTCAATTAATCAGACACTCAAGTTGCTCTGTTGGAGGTAATGTTGCTGATTTATTGGATATTCTTTCAAAGACATTCTAAGTACTGTTTTTAATTTTAAATTACAAGTAACTGTGGATTTAACTATTACAAATTAGGCTAAAATCCTGCTCAGGCACTAATGGCATACCCAGTCCCTATAAGGTGGCTCCTAGTTCCTATGCATTTACAAGTACGTTTGTTTAGATGTTACTTGTCTCCAAATAACATTATATAGTTTCAACTATATATCTATATACAAATTCCATAGCTATATACAAATTTACCTAATTCTTTTAAAATAATGCATGGTAGTCCTTGGAACAAATCGATATAATTTTTTGAAAATATTTGAATTTTTAAAGATTTTTATTTTAAATATAGCTAACATACAATATTAATTAGTTTCAGTTGTACACTATACTTATTCAACATTTCTGTACCTAAGAAGTGATCACCATAATGGTCCAACACCCATCTGACACCGTACCATGGTACCACAATATTATTGATTATATTCCCTATGCCAGACATCACATCCCCATGACTTACTTGTTTTATACCTGGAAATTTGAACCTATTATTTGCCTTCATCTTTTCCAACCATTTTTAATTTTTCACTTATATGTGTTATTTAATATTTTTATATTAATTTCAGGTGTACAACATAGTGGTTAGACATTTATATAATTTAAATGACCTCTCTGAGTAGTTTATACCCATCTGGCACTATACATAGTTATTACCATATTATTGACTATATTCTCTGTGCTTTACATGCCCATGACTATTTTGTAACTACCAAAATGAACTTAATGCCTTCATATTTTTTGCCCTTCCTCCCAATTCCCCTCCCATCTATCCCCATAAGTCTAATACCATCTGGCACCATATATACTCATAGTTATTACAATATTATTTACTATACGCCTTGTGCTATGCCCTACATCCCCATGGCGACTTTATACAACCAATTTGTACTTTTTAATCCCTCCCCCTTTTTTACCCACCTCCCAATCCCCCTCTCATCTGGCAACCATCAGAATATTCTCTTTATGCATGAGTTTGTTTCTGTTTGTTTGTTTTTTTGTTTGTTTTGTACTTTGAGTTTCACATATAAGCAAAATCACATTGCATCTGTCTTTCTCTGACATACTCCACTCAGCACAATACCCCCCAGATCTATACTTGATGATGCAGATGACAAGAAATCATTCCTTTCCATGATTGAGCAGTATTCCATTGTATGTATGTACTACCTCCTCTCTAGCCATTCATCCATCCACGACACCCATTCTGTCTCCACATCTTGGCCATTATAAGAAATGCTGCAATGAACATGTGATGCACACATCCCCTCAAAGTAGTGTTTTGGGTTTCTTTAGATAAATACTCAGAAGTGGGATTACTGGTTGTCCTTCTTTGTCTCTTGTTATAGTCTTTGATTTACAGTCTATTTTGTCTGGAATAAGCATTGCTACCCCAATTTTTTGTTTCTTTCCATTTTTGTAAACTACCTTTTTCCATCCCTTTACTTCAGTTGACATGTGTCTTTCAATCTGAAGTGAGTCTCTTGCACATAGCATATGTAAGAGTCTTATTTTCTTATTCATTTAGTTACCCTATCTTTTGATTGGACCATTTAATCCATTTTACAATCTTAAGTAATTGTTGATAGATATGTAGTTATCTGTCTTCCATTTTATTCTTTTTTTTTTTTTTTTTTTTTTTTTTTTTTTTTTTTTTTTTTTTTTTTTTTTTTTTTTTTTTTTTTTTTTTTTTTTTTTTTGTCTTGAAGAAGTTTCTCTAATATTTCTTGTAACACAGACTTGGCAGTGATGAATTCTTTTAATTGGTTTTTTTTTTGTCTGGGAAACTCTTTATCTCTCTTTTGATTTTAAATGATAGCTTTGCTGGGTAAGAGTAATCTTGGTTGTAGGTCCTTGCTTTTCATTACTTTGAATAATTTGTGCCACTCCTTTCTGGCCTGCAAAGTTTTTGTTGACAAATCAACTGACAGAATTATGGGAACTCCCTTGTAGATAAATGCTTTTCTATTGCTGCTTTTAAGAGTTTTTGTCTTTAAATTTTGGCATTTTAATTACGATGTGTCTTGATGTAGGCCTCTTTGGGTTCATCTTGTTTGGGACTCTCTCTGCGCTTCCTGAGCTTGTAATTCTATTTTCTTCACCAAGTTAGGGATGTTTTCCCTCATTTTTTCAAATAGGTTTTCAAATCTTTGCACTCTCTCTCCTCCTTCTTTTATCCCTATGATGTAAATATTGGTACTCTTGATGTCCCAGAGACCCCTTAAACTGTCCTCATTTCTTTTCAGATGCTTTTTAATTTTTGCTGTTCTAACTGGGCGTTTTTTGTTTGTTTGTTTTTGTTTTTTCTACTCTACCTAAATTGCTGATCCAGTCTTCTGATTAATCTAATCTGTTGATTCGCTCTAATGTATTCTTCAGTGCAGTTATTGTATTCTTTATTTCTGACTGTTCTTTTTTATGTTTCCTATCTCTATTTTTATGTTTCCTATCTCTTGCTGAAGTTCTCACTGAGATCATTGAGCATCCTTATAACCACAATTAGGAACTTTGTGTCTTGTAGAGTGCTTCTCTCCTTTTATTTCTTTATTTTTTTAAGTTATTTTTCTGGAGTCTTCACCTGTTCTTTCTTTTTTTTTTTATTGTTTTTGACACAGAGAGAGAGAGAGAGAGATACAGAGACAGAGAGAGAACTGAGCTGGAGGCACTCCCCAGTCCAGCATATGGGTCCGCACTGGTCAGGGCCGGGATTCGATCCTCAGTCCCCGGCGCTGTAGAGTGAGCGCTTAACCCACTGAGCCATCCCGGCTTCCCCCTTCACCTATTCTTTCATTGGGAATTGTTTGTCTCCCCATTTTGGCTGCTCCTTTGTGTTTGTTTCTATGTATTAGGTAGGGCTGCTGTGTCTCTTGGTCTTCGTAGAGTGGACTTGTGTAGTAGATGTCCTACGAGGCCCAGTGACACAATTTCTCTGGTTGCCCAAGCTGGGTGCTCCATGTGTGGGGTTTTTTGTGTGTTGTATGTGCCCTCCTGTTGTAGTTGAGCCTTGGCCACTGTTCACTGATTAAACCTTAGGTTGATTGGTTGTGAGGACTGGCTGTGACTTTATTGGAGGAGCTATTGTGCAGAGACTGACCCTATGAAGCAGGACTCTGGTGCCTGTCCTGTCTGTCCTTTAGGTATGCAGTCCTTGGAGGTGTCCAGGTGATGCTCTGGCTACATCCAAAGCTGGCCACTGGTGTGTCAGTCTCAGGGTCTCCTAGGAGGGGCCTTGCACAGGCCAAATTCAACCATAGCATGTTTCTTGCTTGGGTCTACCTAGCATGAGCCACAGAGCAATCCATAGATGGCCACCACCCTTGTTGGGCTAGGAGGTGCCTTGAGAGGCCAAGCTGGGAACCGAGGTCAGCTGCTGCTAGTGCTAAGCTTGGAGCTGCTCAACAAGATGTATCAGACATGCCAAAGCTCAATGCTGCTTCTTTGGGTTTTGTGAACCTCTGAGAGATTTTAGGAAAGTCTTCAGCACGAGCCAAGACAGGAACATTTGTATCAAAAAGACACTACAGAGGCTTGGGTGGGCTCACAAGATGGGTGGAATGGTGTCTCTGGGAATCACCAGCACAGGGAAGATGAATGGTTGGTGACGTTGATGGAAACAAATATGGTGGCTGCCTGTGTCTACAAACCAGGATGGTGGAAGGTTCAGCAAAGCAACGTGGGATTCTGCCAGCAAGTCTGTCTTGGAGAAAGCTGCCCCTCTAGCCCTGGCCCTGAAACGAGACATTCATTCCCTGTTTGTATGTTCCTGGCACCTCTTGATCTGCTGCCTCAGCACTGGAGCTCAGAATTAAGGAGTCTGTCAGCAAGTAAGTCCTTGTATGGACCCTTTAAGAGGAATGCCTGGGACCCTAGCCACCCTCCATCTAACCCAGTCACAAACTCTGCTGGCTTTCACAGCCAAAAGTCATGGGAACTTCTCTTCCTGGCACTGAACCCTGGGGAGCTTGGTGTGGTACTGGTACCCTTCACTCCTCTAAGGTGTGGGGGGAGAAATCTGCTGCCCAGATATCTCTTCCAATTTTTAACAATCACACGCAGCTGTGGGATAACTCGTTCAGCTTCTCTGACTTTCCTACCATTCTCTAGGTAGCTTCTTATGTATGTCCTTAGTTGTAAGGCTTTAAGTTCAGCTAAACTTCAGGTGATTCTCAATAATGGTTGTTATATAGTTTAGTTGTAATATTGATGTCATGAGAGACGGCAAGCACAGTATTTACCTACTCTGCCATCTTGACCCTAATTTTGACCATTAGGTATAATTTATGATTTCCCAACCCTCAGACGTGTGAATTGTTACTTTTTTTTAATTAGAAGCATTGCTACCTTCAACATAACTGTATGTGCCTTTTGTACCTATATCCAATGTTCTCTAAGGTAGAGGTACTAACTAGTGATAATGTGATGAGTAGACTATGCACATTTTAAGTCTAAGTAATAGATTCCCTCCACTTGCTCCTCTAAGCATATACTACAACTTGCATTTCTACTCTTCATATAAATTATGAGCAACCCTTTTCTTGCACCCTGAACAAAAAATGCTAAAACACAATTTTAAAAATTTTCTGAATTGATGAGTGTGAAAAAAATTTAAGGGGTAGCATATACATTAATATAAAAGAAGTGCAATAATCTTGAGTGTATATCTTGGTAACAAAGTTAATGAACCACCTCCTAGATCAAGGTTGTAAATGTTTACCAACAACATAGAAGCTCTTTTCTTGCTGCATCTTAGTTATTGCACCCATTTACAAAAATAGCCACTATTCTGAATTTTATCACCAAGTTAGTTTTGCCTGTTTTTGAATGCTTATAAATGGCCACACATATTATGTATTTTGTATCACTCTTTACAATCAATAATATAAGATTTAGTTATGTTAAAGATTGTAGTAGTAGTAGTAGTTAATTCATTTTCATATTTGTATATAATCCCCAAATTTCTTTATCTTTTCTAATATTGCTTGACATTAGGCCGTTTAAAATTTGGGGTGAATACAAATAATGCTACTATGAATATTCTTATACCTGTCGATACACATAGTTATATATTTGATTTTGGTATATACCTCAGAGTAGTATTACTGTGTCACAGGATACAAAGAAACAATGGATTTGGTATTGAGTTGTATGAACTTCTTATCAATTTTGGATATTAGTAGATACTGCCAAATAGTTTTTTGGTTTACCAATTGATAACCCATTAGAAGTAAATGATAATTCCAGTTGCTTCACATCTTTGCCAGCTGGTATTCTCAGTTTTGATTTATGTTTATCATTTTTGTTTGTTTTTGTTTTCAACTTTATTGAAATAAACTGAATATACAAAAAGTTGCACATACTTAATGTATACATCTTAATGAGTTTGGACATACACATACACCTGTGACACCAACACAAGTAAGGTAATGAACATGTCTGTCATCACCAAAAGATTTCTTGTGTCCCCTTGCTTTTTATTCTTCTTTTTTATTGTGTGGTAAGAACACACAGCATGAGATTTACCTTCTTAATAAAAAAATTTTAAGTCCACAAAACCCTGTTTACTATGGGCAATATGTTATACAGCGGATCTCTAGAACTTAGTTATCTTATATATAACTATAACTTTATCACCATAGAAAACTCATAATTTGCCCCTCCCCTATCCTCTGGCAACTACTATTCTATTCTCTGTATCTATGAGTTTGACTAGTTTAGAGACTTCATATAGGTGGAATCATGCAGTATGTGTTCTGTGACTGACTTATATCCAGGTATAATGTTTTCCATAGCCACACAGCAACTCCTGTTTCTCCACCAAACCCCCATGGGAGCCTCAAGTTAGGCTGGCTTCCCATGTAGGCCTTTCAGGCGGTCAGCACCATGAGAGGGCCACAGGTAGGTAAGAGGCACCAATGGGATTTTGGATCAACTTCTACCCACTTGAGTGTGTAGCCTGACATAGCCCTCACTTGAGCTCCCCTAGGCCCAGCAGCTGAACCCATAAATTTCTCTGCCCTCTCCAGGTACAGGCTCTGTGGTTCCACTGCTGCCCAGGTGATTGGTGAGAAGTTTTAGGCCTGATTTTTGTATTCCAAAAGTCCCTAGAAATTATCTAGACAAGGCAGATGCTGTAAGAAAAAGTAATGATTGAACCAAGTAAAGCAATATTAGGGAGAGGTCTGGTTGTGCAACTAATCTCTCATATGTCTTTTAAGTAATTAAAATTAGATAATGCAGTCATTTGTCACCCAATTAAATTTGAAAAGGCAGAGATGCATGGATTAGCACTTTAGCTTTCCCTTCAGTCAAAGCAACTGTTACTTAGGTAAAATAACATTTAAAATGAGAAGTGAATTTTTATGAAAATGTAGTGGTATTGATAATATTCACTTCTATCTTTTAAAAAGTTTATTTTTTGTTAGTTTCAGGTATACAAGAGAATATAATGCTTAGATATTTCAGACCTTATATAATGATAATCCACTTATTTTTTCTCATCTGATACCTTACATAGTTATTACAATACCATTGACTACATTTCTTATACTGTACTCTATGTCCCGTGGGAAGGCAGGGGGCAGGAATGTGTGTGTGTGTGTGTGTGTGTGTGTTAATAGTTGACATTCAACATTATTTTGTATTATTTTCAGGTGTGCAACACTGTGGGTAAGCATCTATATAATTTATGAAGTACTTCCCCCAATGGGTGCAGTGTCCACTTGATTCCATGCATAGCTTTTTTGACATTACTGACTATATTCCCCATACTATGCCTTACATTCCTGTAGCCATTATGTGACTATCTATTTGTATTTCCTAATCCTTTCATCCGTCTCACTCATTCCTTCATCCTTCCTTCCCTCTGACACTGTCAGTTTGTTCTCTGTATCAATGAGTCTATTTCTGTTTTGATTGTTTATTTTGTTCTTTAGATTCCACACATAAGTGAGATGTTACAGTGTTTATCTTGCTCAGTTTGATTTATTTGTTTAGCATAATAACTTCTGGTTCCATTCATGTTGTTGCAAATGGTAAGATTTCATTCTTTTTTAGGGCCGAGTGATACTTCATTGTATAAATGTACCATTTCTTCATCCAATTGTCTATTGATGGTCATTTAGGTCATTTCTATGTCTTAACTATTGTAGGTAATGCTGCAATAAACAAGGGTGCTTATATTTCTTTGAATTGGTGTTTTTGGATTTCTTTGGATAAAAACCTAGGAGTGGAGTTGCTGAATCATAAGGTAGTTCCATTTTTTTATTTTTTGAGGAACCTCCATACTGTTTTCCATAGTGGCTGCACCAATTTGCAATTCCACCAACAGTGCACAAGGGTTTCCTTTTCTTCACATCCTTGCCAACACTTGGTTGATTTATAGATGATAGCTATTCTGACAGGAAGGAGGTGTCATCTCATTGTGGTTTTAATTTGCATTTCTCTGATGAGTAGTGATACTGAGCACCATTTAATATGTCTATTGGCCATGTGTATGTCCTCTTTGAAGGAATGTCTTCAGGTCTTCTGCCCATTTTCTAACTTGGCTCTTTGTTTTTTTGGTGTTGAGTGGTATGAATTTCTTATAAATTTTGGATATTAACCCTTTATCAGATGCATCATTATCAAACACCTTCTCCCATTCTATAGGATGTCTTTTCATTTTGCTGATGGTTTCTTTTGCTGTGAAAAAATTTTTCAATTTGATGTAGTCACATTTGTTTATTTTTTCTTTGGTTTCCCAGCCTGAAGAAATATATAATTAAAAATATAACTAATGGTAATGTCTGAGAGGTTACTGCCTATATTTACTTCTAGGAGTTTTATAGTTTTGGTCCTATATTTAAGTCTTTAACCCATTTTGAGTTTATTTTTGTATATGGTATAAAAAGGTGGTCCAATTTCATTTTTCCACATGTATCTGTCCAGTTTTCCCAGCATCATTAATTGAATAGACTGTTTTAATTCCAATGTAAATTCTTGTGCCTTTGTCATAGATTAATTGTCCATATAGACATGGATTTATTTGGGGGCTCTCTGTCCTATTCCACTGGGCTCTCTGTTCTGTTTCATTGATCTATGTGTCTGTTTTTATGCCAATACTGTGCAGTTTTTATCACTGTGGTCTCGTGGTATGATTTGATAACCGGTAGTGTAATTCCTCCAACTGTGCTCTTCTTTTTCAGGATTTTTGTGGCTATACTAGGTTTTTTATGGTTCCATGTAAATTCTTCTGTAAAAAAATGCCATTGGTAAATAGATAGGGATTGCATTGAATCTATGGAGTGCTTTGGATAGTATGGACATTGCAACTATATTAATTCTTCCTATCCATGAAACACATGGTATGTGTTTCAATTTATTTGTATCTTCTTTGATTTCTCTCCCTGTGCCTTACAATTTTCTGAGTATAGGTCTTTTACTTCCTTAGTTAAATATATTCCTAGGTATTTTATTCCTCTTGGTGCAATTGTAAATGGGATTGTTTTATCAATTTCTCTTTCTGCTGGTTTGTTATTGGTGTATAAGAATGCAACCAAATTCTACCGTATATGTTAATTTTGTATACTGTTACTTTACTAAATTCATTTATCAGTTCAAATAATTTTGGGATGAAATCTTTGGGGTTCTCCCTATATACTATCAAGTCATCTGCAAATGATGCTAATTTTACCTCTTCCTTTTCCATTTGAATGCCTTTTATTTCTTCAGGTCTGATTGCTATAGCTAGGATTTCCAGTACTATGTTGAATAAAAGTGGTGACAGTGGTCATGCTTATCTGGTTACTGATCTTAAAGAGGATGCTTTTAGCTTTTATTTTTTACATATGATATTAGCTGTGGGTTTGTCATATATAGCCTTTATTATATTGCGATATGTTCCTTGTATCCCCACTTTACTGAGAGTTTTTGTATAAATGGTTGGTGGATTTTGTCAAATGCTTCTGCATGCATTGATATAACCATATGATTTTTATTTTTCATTTTGTTTATGTGATGTATCACATTGATTTAAGTATATTGAACCAAACTTGCATCCTAGGAATGAATCCCAATCAATTGTGGTGTATGATTTTTTTTTTAATGTATTGCTGAATTTGATTTTGGCAGTATTTTGTTGAGAATGTTTGCATCTTTGTTCATTAGCGATATTGGCCTATAGTTTTGTTTTGTTTTGTTTTGTTTTGTTTTTTTGTAATGTGTTTGTCTGGTTTTGGAATCATGGTAATGATGGCCTAGTAAAATAAATGTGGGAGCCTACACTTCTTTTTGATTTTTTTGAATAGTTTGAGGAGAACGGGTGTTAATTCTTGAATATTTGCTAAAATTTATCTGGGAAGCCATCTGGCCCAGGGCTTTTCTCTGTTGGGAGCTTGTTGATCACTGATCTGATTTTGTTGTTAGTAATTGCTCTGTTTACATTTTCTCTTTCTTCTTGATTCAGGCTTGGAAGCTTGTATATTTCTAGGAATTTATTCATTTCTTACAAATGTTCAATTTTTTGGTGCATAGTTGCTTGTAGTATTTTTAAATAATTTTTTAAAATATATTTCTGTGGTGTCTGTTGTCATTTCTCCTCTTTCATTTATGATTTTATATATTTGGGACCTCTCTCTTTTTTTCTTAAGGAATCTGGTTAAAGGTTTGTCAATTTTGTTAATCTTTTCAAAAAACTGATTCTTGGTTTCATTGATCTTTTGTATTGCCTTCTTAGCCTCAATTTCATTTCTTTCCACTTTGATTTTTATTACTTGCTTCTTTGTACTCACTTTGGGCTTTGTTTGCTCTGCTTTCTCTGGTTCTCTAGGTATAAGGTTAAGCTGTTTATTTGGATTTCTTTTTCTTTAGGTAGGCCTGCTTTGTTGCTATGAATTTCCCTCTTAGGACTACTTTTGCTATGTCCTATAGATTTTGGGTTGTTGTGTTTTCATTTTTGTTTGTCTGAAAGTACATTTTGATTTCTTCCTTGATCTCATTGTTGACTCATTCATTGTTCAGTAGCTTGTTATTTTGCCTCCATGTATTTTTCAGTTTTCTTCTTGTAATTTCTTTCTAATATTTCATACCATTGTGGTCAGACAAGATGCTTCATATGACTTCAATCTTCTTAAGTTAATTGAGTCATGTTTTGTGTCCTAACATGTGGTCTATCTTGGAAAATGTTCCATGTGTACTTGAAAAGGATGTATATTCCACTGGTTTGGAGTGAAATACTCTAAAAATATCAATTAAAAATATCTGGTCTATTGTGTCATTTAAAGCCACTATTTCTGTTTTGATTTCCTGTCTGAAAGATCTTTCCATTGTTGTCAGTCAGTTGTTAAATTCTCCTACTATGATTGTGTTACTGTTGATCTTTGCCTTTATGTTGCTAAATATTTGTTTTATGTATTTTGGGCTCCTATATTGGCTGCATAAATGTTTACAAGAGTGATGTCCTCTTTTTAGATTGATCTTTTTATACTTATGTAATATCCTTCTTTGTCTCTTGTTATAGTCTTCATTTTAAAGTCTATCTTGTTTGATATAAATATTGCTACCCCAGCTTTTTTCTGATTTTTGTTTGCCTGAAATATCCTTTTTGTCCCTTTATTTTCAGTCTACATGTGTATTTCCATATGAGGTGGGTCTCCTTTAGACAGCATCTGCCTAGGTCTTGTTTTATTATCCATTCAGTTACCGTATATCTTTTAATTGAAGCATTTAGATCATCTGCATTTAAAGTGAATTTTGATAGGTACATAGTTATTGCCATGTCATCATTCGTGTTCTTGATCTTTTTTTGTTTGTATTCTCCTTTCTCCTGTTTAAAGAGTCCTTTTAACATTTCTTACAACACTGACTTGGTGGTAAAAGATTTCTTTAATTTTTTCTTGCTTGGGAAACTCTTTATCTCTTCTTCAATTTTAAATGATAGCCTTGCTGAATAGAGTAGTATTGATTGTAGGCCCTTTGTTTTCCATTACTTTGAATACTTCCTGCTACTCTCTTCTGGCCTGCAATGTTTCTATTGAGAAATCTGATGATAATCTTATGGTAGCTGCTTTGTAAATAACTAGTTGTCTTTCTCTTGCTGCTTTTAGGATTCATCTTTGTCTTTAACCTTAGCCATTTTAATTATGATATGTCGTGGTGTGGGCCTGTTTGGGTTCATCTTGATTGGGATTATCTGTGCTTCTTGGGTTTGTATGTCTATTTTTCTTGCCAGGTTAGGGAAGTTTTCAGTCATTGTTTCTTCAAATATGTTCTTAATCCTTTTCTCCCTCTCTTCTCCTCCTGGTACACCTATAATACAAATGTTGTTATACTTGACGTTGTTCCAGAGGTCTGTAGGCTACCCTCATATTTTATTTAAATTATTTTTTTCTATTTGCTATTCATATTAGGTGTGTTCTGCTACTTTTTTTTCCAAATTGCTGATTTGATTTTATGCAGCAGCTAATCTGCTACTGATTGTTTCTAGTATAGTCTTCATTTCAGTTATTGTATTTTTAATTTCTGAGTGATTTTTTTTCTTCTGGTTTTTATGTTCTTTATACTTGCCACCTCTTTGTTGAAATTCTCACTAAGTTCCTTAAACATTTTTATAACTTGTATTTTAAATTTTTTCTCTGGTAGATTGATTGCCTCCATTTAATCTAGTTCTATTTCTAGAGGTTAATCTTGTTCATTTGTTTGGGGTGTGTTTCTGTGTTTCCTCATTTTGTTTGCCTTTCTATAGTAGGTTGATCTCTACGTCTCTGAGTCTTTGCTTGGTGGCTTTATGTAGTGTGTGTCCTGTGTAATCCAATGATTCAATTTCTCTGATCTCCTGTGTACACGTTCTAGGAGTGTCCCTTGAGTGTGTTGTATGTGTTCTTCAGTTGTAATTGAGCCTTGATTGCTTTTGTTGTGTCAGTGGATGGGATTGACTCCCAATCTGAATGGCTGTGCAAATTACCTCTGCCCACAGAGTATGAGCTGTTGTTTGGAGGCTAAACCCTCAGAAGGATGTTCTCTCCCATGGGCTCTTGTGCCTGTTGAGATTGCCATTTGGACATACTGCTTGTGAGGCTAACCAAGTAGTGTTCCATTGTGGTCTGAGGCCAGCCCCTGAGTTTGTTGTTTCTGGTGTCTCTTGGAAGTGGCTCCTGTGCAGTGCAATTTCAGCCTTGCCTGTGACCAGCCCAGGGCTACCTGGTAATAGCCATAGTGCTGTATGTTTTTGGCTTCTGCCTTTGCTGAACCTGCAGGCATATGGCGGTGGCTTTGCCCATGAACTCAGGCCAACTCCCACAAGTATTGGGCCTGGGAAAGCTTAGCAACAAATCCAGCATCTCGTAGACTTATTGCCACCTGCCAGAAACTCAGCCATTGAAAGAGCCTTTTTAGATGCACAGGCCCGGCTGGTAAACCCAGTGTTGCAAGTGTCTTCAGTGATGAAGTCCTAGGTGGGTGGTGTGGGGTCCCAAGGAGACACCAGGTGTGGCTGTAAGTTTTTACAAATGTAATGCAGATTCAGTTCTTGTGCCAGTGCCCAGGTTGTGACCACTTCACAAGACACCCCAGAAACACCACAGCCCATTGCCACTGACTTTGGGTTCACAGAACACCCAAAGTTGCCCAAGAGAAGCTGCAGTGAACCTTGTGGCTCACTGCTCACCATCCAAAGTTCACTGGGCCGCTGCAGGTGTCTGCTGTTTTAAGGGTCTCTCTCAGCTCATAGGGCAGAGCCAGCCCCTCAGTTTCCAAGATATGTAAAAACTCTCTGAGAACTCCACAGTCTCCCACCCACAGGACACCATTACTGTTCAGGGGGAACGGCAGACCAGGTTGTGGCAGCTGCTTGCCACTGAAAGCTCCCCAGGCTCCTGTGGGCAGCTGCTCTTGCAAAGGTCCTCAAGAATGTCTTTCCCTGCTAGTAGGGTGGAGCCAATCACTCAGCTGCCCAGAGTGCTTGCAGCAGTACAGTGCCAATAGGTGAGACTGCAGAGCAGGGAATGGTGGCTGCGTACCACCAAATTTACCAAGCCACCGTGGGCTGCTACTCTCATAAAAGTCTAAGGAAGTCTTCAGTGGCTAACAGAGAAGAGTTGAATGGTCAGCAGCCTAGAGCACCCTGGGAGTTGTAGTATTAGTTATGCAGAGCAGGGACCCAGGGAATTACCACAGTGGTGTGTACTGGAATATTTTACTAGATAAGTGGGTCACATATTTGACTTTTTGGGGGAGGGTTCAACATAAAAAAAGGATGTCACCCTCTTGTAGGCTACATGTCAGGCAGACTCCACACAGGGACAATGGGTTTCTCCAGCCTTTACCTTGAAACCACACAGTTTAACCTCTCCCCATAGTCTCTGGCACCTCCAGAGTTACCACCTCTCCACTGGAGACCAGGTGAGTGTTTGCAAACAATTGGGTTTATGTGCACACCCTTTAGGAGAGTGTCTGTATTTCCAGCTACATTCTATCTCACCAGGATGGAGAGGCAGAATACTCACTGATTTTCACTGCCAGATGTAATGGAAATTTTTCTTCCCAACACAGGACTCCTGGGCTGGGGAGCCAGTATGGGGCTGGAACCTCCCCTTCCCCCCCGCCACACACACACACACACACACACACACACACACTCTTCTGGAGGAACCTCCATGCCTGAGGTGTCCCTACGGGTGTTCAACCACTACCCATGGGTTTTGGGTCAGTCCACTTCCCTTCTCTGCTTTTCCTATTGGTTTCAATGTGGCCTCTTTATACCCTCAGCTACAGATGCTCTGTTAAGTTAGTCCTCTGATGACTATTCTATAATCCATCTGCAACTTTGATGTGATCCAGCAAGGCTGCAGGAATACTGTCTACCTACCCTGCCATCTTCCTCACCTCTCCTTACTTCTACTTATTAAATGCTTAAAAATGCCTGTGTTTTCCAGTTCTATCCATCATGTCACAAATGGTAGGATTCCCTCTTTTTAATATCTGAATAACATTCTATTGTTTAAATGTACTACATTTTAAAAATCCATTTGTCTGTTAATGGAAATTTGGGTTGGTTATAAATCGACTACTGTGAATCTTTATGCTGCAATAAACATTGCAATGTGGATGTCTCTTTGAGATCCTAATTTCAATTTCTTTGGATATAAACAAAGAACTGGAATTACTGGATTATATGGTAAAAGAAATAGAAAATATGAACAGACCAATAACAAGTAAGAGAATTGAAACAGTAGTGAGAAACCATGGCCTGAAGTCTTCATTGGTAGATTCTACCAAACATGTAAAGAATTAACACCAATCTTTCCCAAACTTGCAAAAAATTGAAGAGAAATCAACATGTAAAGGTCTGTAGGAACCTGGTAGCAAAACCAGAAAAAGGCACTACTAAATAAGAATATTGCAAGTCCATATCTCTGATGAATGTAGATGCAAAATAATTTTTTAGCACATTAAAAGGATCTTAAATAGTGATCAAATAGAATTGATCCCTGGGATGCTAGAATGGTTCAACACAGAGAAATCAATAAATGTGATTTACCACATTAACAGAATGAAGGATGAAAATTGTATCATCACCTCAAAAGATGCAAAAAAAGCATTTGACAATGTTCAATATCCCTTCATGATAAAAACTTCCAACAAGTTAGGGGTAGACAGAATGTACCTCAACACAATGAAGATTATATAAGTATGTGACAAGCCTGAAGCTAATATCATACTCAGTGGAGAAAAACTGAAATATTTTCTCTACAATCAGGAACAAGAGAAAGATAGCCACTCTTACCACTTCTATTCAACATAGTGTTAGAAGTCCTAGTCAAAGCAATTAGGCAAGAAAAAGAAACAAGGGGCCTCCAAATTGTAAAGGATAAAGTAAAATGGTTTCTGTTTACAGCTAACATGAACTTATATATAGAAAACCCTAAAAACTACACACACACACACACACACACACACACCTGTTAGAATGAATAAACAAATCCAGAAAAGTTACAGAATGCAAAGTTAACATACAAAAAATAAATTGCATTTGTATACACTAACAATGAAATACCCAAAAAGGAAATTAGGAAAACAATCTCATTTACAGTAGCGCCAAAAACAAGAAAACATTTAGGAATAATATTTAACCAAGGAGATGAAAGACTTATACACTGAAAACTACAGTTCACTAATAAAAAAAAATATTGAAGAAAATGCATATAAATGGAAAGACACCTTTGTTCATGCATTGGAAGACAAGATTGTTAAAATGTTCATAGTATCCAAAGCAATCTACATATTCAATGCTATTTCCATAAAAATTTCAATGGTATTTTTTCACAGAAATAGGAAAACAATCCTATAATTTATATGTGACAGCAAAAGACCCTGAATAATCCAAGAAATGGAGAAAGAACAAAGATGGAGACATACTTCTTGATCTGAAAATATATTACAAAGTTACTGTAGTTAAAACAGTATGATACTGGTACAAAGACAGACATATAAACCAACAAAACAGAATAGAAGGCTCAGTAATAAACCCACACATATAAAAGCAACTGAACTTCAGCAAAAGTGCCCAAAGTACACGATGGGGAAAAGAGAGTCTCCAGCAAATGGTGTTGGGAAAACTAGATATCTACATGTAAAAGGGTAAAAAATGGACCCCTAAACATACACAAAATGCAACTCAAAATGGATTAAAGATTTTTAAAGATGTATTTTATTTGACAGAGACATAGAGACAGGCAAAGACAGAGAGAACGGAGCGGGGGGTGGGTCCAAAGCAGTCTCCATAGTTGTACAGTATGTCATCAGTTTTTGACACGGTTTTGTTCCATACAGGTGGTTGGGGGTTCACAGGGTGGGAACTGGGCTGGGGGATTCCCCTATGGGGGGTATGCCCCCTTGAGCCAGGGGCCAAACCAGGGGTGGGGGGCCACAACCGAATTGGGGACCTCCTCATGGGAAGCACACCCCAGTTCAGTATATAGGTCCTGATGGGCTGGGACTGGGATTTGAACTTCGATCCCTGGGGCTGCAAAGCAAGTGCTTAACCCACTAAGCCATCCCGGCTTCCCCAAGATTTAACCTATTTCCCATTTAAAAAAAGAAATGAGGGGAAGCCAGGATGGCTCAGTGGGTAAAGCGCTCACTTTGCAGTGCCAGGGACCCAGGATCGAATCCCAGCCCCGGCCCATGCAGACCCATGTGCTTCTCTCTCTCTCTCTCTCTCTCTCGTCAAAAACAATAATAAAATAAAATAAAAATAAAAAAAAGAAATGTGTAGCTCCTGCTGCATCCATTTAATTTTATATAAGCATACTCTTTGAGGCTGAAGCAAATCTGACTGGTTTTCAATGTGAAAATAAAATATTTAAACTGTTCTTAGAGTTACCGGTACTTATTTTTTTTAAAGACTTGTTTTATTGTTTTTGACAGAGAGACAAGAGAGAAGGGAGAGGGTCCAGAGCAGTCTCCACAGCTGCAGGTCATCAGTTCTCTACATACCCTAGTCTTGTTCCACAGGTGGGGGCGGGGCTGCACAGGGCAGGAACCAGCCAGAGGTCCTCCTGCCCAGGGCAGGAGCTGAACCAGAGGCCTCCAATAAAGAAGGCTCACCCAGTGAAAACCAAACTGGGGCCATACCCCATTTCAGCGTATGAGTCCTCTAGGGTCGGAGGCCAGGTTTTGATCCTCGAACCTCTGGCCTGCAAGAGAGCACTTAACCCAATGAGCCATCCCGGCATCCCCTAAGTTATTTCTAAATAGAATTTGTCTCTAACCCTAATGTAACAGGAATGTGTATGGTGATCAGTAATAATATTTTTTTGTGTGGTAAATTTCAAAGCACAAAACTTTGGAGGTAATGTTAGGACTATAATCTGTGAGTTATCTTGAGGTAAACATTGCAGCCACAAGTGCCAACAGTGAGTATTCTCGGGACAAGTGGAAAGTGGGTTAAACAAAAGACCTGAAACTGTAAAATTCCTAGAGGAAATTGAGGTAAATCTTTATGTCCTTGGATTTGGCAATGGATTCTTAGATACAACAACAAAAGCAAAAACAACAACAACAAAAAATACATTAGACTTCATCAAATTTAAAAACTTTTGTGAATGAAAGAACAGTATCAAAAAAGTTAAAAGAACAACCTACAGAATGGGAGAAAATATTTGCAAATCATTTATTGATAAGAGTCTAGTATCCTGATTGCACAAAGAACTCCTACAACTCAGCAACAAAAAATAATCAAATAAAAAAAATGGACAATGGACTTGAACAGATATTTATGCAAAGATAAACAAATACTAAGACATGATAAAATGCTCAAAATCATTAGTTATTAGGTAAAGAAAATTAAAACTACAATGAAGCACCAATTCATACTCACTAGAGTAACAAAACAAACCAAAGGAAAACAAGGCCTCCCCCACAAAAGGAAAATAAAGTGTTAGCAAGTATGTGGAGAAATCATAACCCTTGTCATTGTTGGTGGGAATGTAAAATATGTAAAATGGTGCACCTGCTGTGGAAAACAGTTTTGCAAAAAGTTATGACACAGAATTTTTATTTATAGGTGTATACAGATGTATACAAAAAATAATTAAAAACAGGGAGTCAAACACATGTACATGCATGTTCATAGCAGCACTATTCACAATAGCCAAAAGATGGAAACAGCCTAAATGTCCATCAGTGATTGAATGGATAAACAAAATATGATACATACATACAATGGAATATTATTCAGCTGTAACATTATGCTAAATGAAAGAAGTCAGACATAAAAGGTCATGTATAGTATGATACTATTTATATAAAATATCCAGAATAGGTAAATCCATAGAGACAGAATGCACATTGATGCTTATTAGAAGGAGGAAGAGGAGGTTGGGAGCAAGTCTTTAAGGGACAAGCAGAGTTCCTTTGGGCTGTTAAAAATGTTTTAGAACTTTATGGAGATGGTGGTTGCACACATTTGGAATGCACTAAATAAATATCAATGAATTGTTCACTTTAAAAGGTTAATTTTATGTTATGTGAATTTCACTTCAATTAAAAAATAGCTCAATGAACCACTGCCCAAAGAAAAGGCTAAAATGCAATTCTCTCCAAACTTCTATGTATTTGAGGTATTAGGGAAACCTATGGCTATTGCAAATATAAAACAATTGTCTAAATTATAATATATGAAACATATTTGCAGTGTTCTACTTAAGCTATGTAAATGTAAAATAAGAAATTAATATGGAAAAGTCTACCACCATATGCCCAAATCATTTGCTGCTCCTCCTACTTCACATTTTGACTAACTACACTGTTTTTCTTCCCCAGATTAGGTGCTTTAGAAATTTTTGCTGAATGATGATACAATGTATGTATCATATTACAATGATACAGCAAATACAATGCTTTTCTCTAATTCATCTCTATACTGCCACTAGTTAGTCCATATGAGATGTGATGAAAGCCTAAAGTCTTGCAAGAGGTATGTTTATACTGGAAATCAGTATATATACATTAGTGTGTGCTAGAAAAGATGGATATGTAAACTATTTAAGAGGTAGGATTGAGAATACTTGACTTTATTTAGAAAAATGAAGGAATATGAAAGGATGATTGGTTGTAGAATTTTACCATTAACCTTAATCAGGAATTTCAGAGGAATGCTGTATTGTACAGAGAGTGGTATATTTTAAACTCACTTCTGAACATTTTGTTTGAATTGGTGTGTTCATTTGGAAGTGTGTGTCTAAGCATTCAGGAGAGAAACTTCAAGACATCACCCAGGGTAAGTGTACAGATTGACATTGACGAACCCAGGGTAAAATCTTGGGGAATACAATCATTTAAAGAGTAGGTAGAAGCAAAAGAGACCAAAAGGAAACTTAGATACAATGAACTCTGAGATCAGAGAAAAAACACAAGGGAAGACTCATGAATGATTTTAAAAAATAGTGTTTTAAAAATGATGAAATGATAAAGATTTAAGTCAGAGTGAGCAAAAATTAAGAGAACATAGAATATAAATCCTACCAGAGTGAGGCAAATATGAGATTACTTAAGAGATTTATTGTAACTTGGATCTTTAAGGACATATGTGATATAAAGCAGGAAGAAAGCAAGTGAAAGATGGAGGAGGACAAGCACTATAGGGAAAGAAATGGAGGCAACAATGTATGAATAGCCTTAATGGGTAGACTTGGTTGAACGATACATAAAACTATAGATCCCTAAATTATCTGAACTGATAAATCACTTTAGATTCTGAGAGGGCCTACATCTGGTCATATGATGAAAGAAGGGATTAGTACATTTTGTTCTAATATTTTTCTTATATTTCCTTTATTATTATTTTGCAACTAAAATAATCTTAGAGGAGTTTATCTAAAAGGGACAATCCTTTAGTAATTTGTTAATGAACCAAATCACTAATGCACATAGTGCACATCATAGTTTAGTTCCCATTACGTAATACTACTATATAAATAAAAAGGTGAAAAACCTGGGATTGGTAGTTTCAATTTTTAAAAAAAGAAGAAAAACACATCAATCCTAGAGAATAACATGATAGTGGATAGCTTTTGGCAGTATTCATATCTAAAGTAATGTTATGATGATTAACATCAGGTCCACATGCAGGATGTTGCAGTAGCTCATAACATCCAACATGGGTGCTGAGACAAATTAGGACATTTGAGTATGATCCAAAATCGACTTTGAATGTGAATTCACTCTTAAACAGAATGTAAATTCCTATAGAAATTATTGAAAAGGCCACTTTAGCTATAGCAATTTAACTATTAGAAGTCAAAATGACAAAGTAAAACATTCTTTATGAACCCAGAGCTAATGTTAGAACTATACAGAACTTTGCCAGCCCAAACCATCAGTGAGTTTGGTCATTCTCATCCTGTTCTCTCCTAATTTGAGGGATTTGG
>PVKE010008188.1:0-48472 GCA_004027555.1 Craseonycteris thonglongyai | reverse complement strand
TCAGTGCATATTTATTTCTATTTTACTTTTGACAGATAGAGAGAGAGACAGAGACAGAGACAGTTAGAGAACCGAACTGTGGGAACTCCCCAGTTCAGCATGTGGGTCCTGCCTGGGCCGGAGCCGGGATTCGATCCCCGGTCCTCGTGGCCTCAAAGCGAGCGCTCAACCCGCTGAGCCGTCCCGGCTTTCCCCTAATTGGAACTCTTACTCTCTATTGCAGTACTTTCCTCTCTTCCATCTACCTCCTATAGCTAACCATTTTCATTAGCATCTAGTTTATTTCTGTGTTGCTTCCTACAAAAATAGTTACATAACTGTATATTTTAATTCTCTCTCTCTCATATGCATTTTTGCACTTGATTTTTTCCATCCATGGACGATGATAAAGATCTTTCTCTTTAATATGGCTGCAGAATTTTCTCACTGTGCAGATTTATAGTAGTTTATTTAGCCAATCTCCTGTGGATGGGCATTTAGCTTATTTCAACATTTTCTGGCATATTCATAAAGATCAGTGAATAACTTTGTGCATCTGTTGTTTTATATTTGTGGAGTTATGTCATTGGGGTAAATTCCTAGAAGTGGGATTGCTAGGTCAGAGTAAAAGCAGGTGCAGTTCTGTGAGATATTGTTAAATCCTTCTCTATGGGTCGAACCATTTTGTACTCAAACCAGTGACATGTGACAGTCTGGTTCCCCATGGCTATGCTGACAGAGTATGTGATGAAGCTTTTGAATTTTTACTGCTATGATGGGTAAGAAATGGCATCAAAGCGGTAGTTGTAATTTGCATTTCTCTTATAACAAGTGAAATTGAACATCTTTTTATACACATTTTGTGTGTCTTTTTCTGTGGCCTCTTTATGAATTTTGCCCCCTTTTCTCTTGGGTCTTTATTGTTATTTCTTAAAGTAACATAGTATTCCATTGTCTGGATATAGTTTATTTACTAGTCTCCTGTTGGTGGAAATTGGATTTGTTTCTGATGTTTTGCTGTTAAAAATCATGGAAACCTCTTTTCACATATGTGTAGCTGTACCTGTAGGTTAAAATTCAGAAGTGGATTTGCTTGGGTATGTGAAAAGGGTATATGCACTGGCCATGTTAACAAGTATTGCCAACGTATGCTTTTCTCCCGTGGGTTGCCCCAACGAATACTCCCACATCAATGTGTATGAGTACCTGTTTCATCCCATAGTAAGCAGACTAGGTTATTATCTTTTGGGTTTTTGTCTTGAGAGGTGAAACATGAAATCTCAGTGAGGTGGTAATTTGTACTGAGCATTTTTCATATACAAGGTGTGATAAAAAAAAATATAGTGAATGTTTAAATCATTAAAAAAAACTTATTACAGTACAAAAAATGGTCATTAATCCCTCTCAAAATATTGTACTGCCCCTCGCTTTGAACACACTTACCCCATTGTTCTTGCCACTTTCTGAAGCAGTTCTGGAAGTCCTCTTTTGTGAGTGTCTTCAGTTGCACTGCTGTGGCTGCCTCCATGTCCTGAATCGATTAAAAATGTTTAATTTTCATGGTCATTTTGACTTTGGGGAAGAGACAGAAGTTGCACGGTGCCAGATCTGGTGAATAAGGTGGATGCAGACACACCGTAATGTTTTTACTTGACAGAAATTTATGTTAATGCGTTTGTTCGTTATCCATGATTTACGGCACCCTGTAAAACACACATTTACTCAACTGTAGCTCACGACTGACTGACTGCATCAAACGAGTTGAAACTTGTCACACACTGTCACTAAGGTTTGACATGCTGCTTCTTTTATCAGAGATCCCTGCCTTTCTAGTGGATGGCACTCGGCAGCAGCAGTCACGGTCACCATAATTTTTGATCATACCTCGTACTTGAGATACTTGTATTTCTTTTCCTGGATTATTTTCTCCTACATTCTCTTAAGGTTTGGGCCCACCTTTTCCTGGCAGATCTCTCTTCCTGGACATGGTGGTGAGGGGTGTCAGAAGGGAAGACAGTGACTAGGATGGAGCTCTGTCTCTGGAGAATTACAGCCTCAGACCAACCCATTCCTGAGTGTCCTGTTCCTGGGTCCACTCTGAGTGTGCACATGGTCTGGGGCAGTGCTTGAGCCAGGTCCCCCTGAAAGTCCTGACTGGTAAATTCTCCCATGAATTCATGGCAGTGAGACCTCAGGGATCTTCTCTCCAGATGTTTCCTTAGTGGAGAGAGAGCCTGACTATGTCTACAGCTCACGGGACATTTTTTTTGAACTGAACTGGAGGCCTCACCGCATTTGGGAAGCACAGCCCAGTTCAGCATATGGGTCCACACAGACCGGGGCCGGGATCCGATCCTCAGTCTTCGGGGCTTCAAAGCGAGCGCTTAACCCACAGAGCCATCCTGGCTTCCCCTCACGGGACATTTTGTTACCCCTCTGCTCACTCTGTCAGCTGCTTTCTTCTCTTCTCCCTCCGAATCCACCAGGACCAAATCTCTCTGCCCCATTATTTCCATGCCCTCAGAGCCTATGGACATGTGATTACCTCTGTGGTGATTGCCAGACCTCAGAGTTCCTGATCCCCTTGTTCCCAGCCTCTGGCTTCTCCAATGAGAGTGGGGCCAGTGCTGAGGCCCCACCCACTCAGAAGCAGCCTTCTCTTGCTCCTGGGAAGCTGCCCTCCATGGCATGGCTGAAATTGCCCTGGGTCTCATCTCCTGACTGCTGGTCCCCAGCTGGCCCTCAGGAGCCATCATTATTTATCCTGGGCGGTCAAGGTACTGCTTCTGGGCTTTCACATTATCTCAGCATGGCCACCAAGGCCCTCCGGTTCTCAGCACTGACAGTTAGCCATACTAGGCAGCAGAAGCAGCCGTGGATCTTTCCCCTGACTCTGGCAGATACAGGCACACAAACAGTAAACACCGCCACTCTTGTTTGAGAATTTACTGTGTGCTGATCACTTGACGTGTATTTCCATTTCACCTTTGCAACAACGGAACAAAGTAGGTGCAATTACCACCTGCATGTTCCAGTTGAGGAAGCTGCCTGTCCTCACAGCTATCCGCAGAGTACACAAGTAATTTGACTTGGGGGAGTATTATAATTTGGTGAGGAGGACAGCAAAACCAATCATTCTATCATGTGAAAAATAATTTTCCTTTCCTGAGCATATATCATCTGAGTAGATCAGCCCAGCATCACCCCATGGGGCTGTGGAGACCTCATCCTAGGTTTGAGAGTTGAGCAGAGAGCTGAGTTTTGCACAGAGCAGTTAGGAGAAGTGATTAACAATAATGGCCAAATGTTCAGTGAGCATTTTCTGTGTGCCTTGTGCTGGGTTAAGTACCCCATGCAGTTATTTTATATATTCTCTCAACAGCTTTATGAGGAAGGAGCTATTTCAGCCCAATTTACATATGAGGAGACCGAGGCTTAGAAGGTAACCAGGATGCCCAAGGCTGGATGTCTGTTCTCTAGAGAGCCACGATTCAGACCTGGGTGGTCGTTTCTAGACACCGTGCTCCTAACTGTCATGCTACACAGCCTCCCATGAGGCTGGGGGAATTCCATCAGACCTCCGGGCAGCTTCCTCCCTGGCAGTAGAAGAGGGAGGGCAGCTGGGATCTGCTGTTCTTCATTGTTGGCGGGCCCAGGGGCCCAGGGACTTCAGTCAGGCAGGCTTCTTTTCCGCCTCTGGGGAGCCTGAAACAGGCTGATCTCCAGATGCAGCAAACTACATGGCTGCTTGGGCAGCAGGAAGCCCCAGCCTGGACTGGAGACAGCTGACCCCCTGTGGGTCTGCTGGGGTCTTGGGGGTCCCATACTCAGCACCACTTCAGAAAGCCCTTCCCAGATGTACCTGAGGCCTCCTCTACCTCTGTTCAGGTTTGGCTTTCGCACAGCATGGGGACAGCCTCACCTCCCATGCTGCGCCTGGGGCTGAGACAAATAGCATAGCTGTCACCTCAGGAAGGCCTCTGCGGGGCTGGCTGACCGAGCTTGGCTGACCTCTTTTCATAACAATACCATGCCTTTTTCTTTAATTTTTTTTTTCTTGGTCAATCAGCAAAAATTTGAACGTGTGTGTTCTTAGTGCCACAGGGAGCTAAAAAGTCTCTGCCCTTGTGGAATGGACTGTTCAGCTGAGGATGTGCCCACAAATCCTTCCACAAAGAAGTGGTCAAAAAGGACAGTAATCACCAAAGGCACCACAGGAAGTGTCATGGTGCAGTGCCCAGGTAAATAGCAAGGACTTCTTGCAGGCCCTGTGTGCTCTGAGTGGAGTGGGGAAATGTCAGTGTGGTCTGGAATCTTCCTGAAGTGGATGGAGCTTTTAAAGGTGAGAATAACTTGCAGTGGAGGGGGGCAGAGTGTTCTAGGTCCTGAAAGGCATTCACAGACAGCCTCTGTGTTCCTGTCTGGAGTGTCAAAGTTGTGCTGCTCTGGAAGCCCACCCTAGCAGCACGTCAGTCACAGAGCGTGATTGGCTGCTGTCCAGAGCTCCCATACCACAGTGGGATGTGCCAAGGGTGGCCAGTGCCGGGAGGGCATCTCCAGTGCATCAGCCCATCACAGTGACTCTGGCCCACGGTCAGAACATTCTGAGCTATTATGAGCATTACTTAAGGAGAAAGGGAAGTAAGTGTCCAACACAGTCTCTCCAAAGTACAGAGCCTTACGGAGAAAGTGCTTTCCTGGAGGAGTACAACATATTCCCCGGTTAGATGCTTGCAGTCCACATTCATTTTTTAGTAGGCTATTAAGTCTATAGTGAAGAAACCCATTGTTTCCCAAGCTTATTGACTATGAGGCCTTCCAACTTTTTTTTTTTTGCACAATTTTTATGAATATACAGCAGAACCAGTGTTTGTTTTTCTTTGAAAAACTGAAAAGAGATTGTTTTCTTTGAAATGCTTGTAGTACATTTCTGTAAGATTTTGTTCTTAAAAGCACTTGGCTGTTAAAATCACCCAGACTTAAAATTTTAGGTTGTAGCTCACTGAGGACTGAGTAACAAAGAATCATTCCTGGCAGGTTCTGGAAAATTGAGGCTTTATGACGTATTTGTTTTTTTGTCTTGTGTTAAAATGTGAAGTTCCTTGAGGGCAGCAATGGAGCCTTCACCTCTTTTGTGTCAACCCAACACCCTGCTCAGCATTGACCATGTAGTAGCTACTCAATAATTACTTGCTAATTGCTTGATTGAAGATATTTGCAAAAGGCCAAAGAGTTAATTAGTTGAGACTGGAATCCAGTTTTTGTTTTGCTGCCAACAAACTCTGAACTTAGGGGCCTCCCGTCTCTTGTGGTTTCCTAAAGCTACTTAAAAAGTTTCCCAAACTTTTCTTTCATTAAGCAGTTTTCTCCAGGTCTGTCATTCTTGACTCCCTTTCCCATCACGTGATCATGGATGAAGCTGTGATGATGAGGTTGACTGGACCACCTGTCAGAGGGTGTTTTTTTTGGTTTTGGTTTTTGTTTTGGTGGGAAATCCTTTCTGTTTTATCCTGCTACATCTTCCTTCACCAGGAAAGCATGCAACTTTGATCACATTTGCTTTGTTGTGTCTGTGTGTTTTAACTTAGACTTCCCTCATGGTATTAGGTCTGAGGGAAGTGTGGCTGGTGGTGTGCTGTTCCCAGACCTGGCTTACAGTTTACACTCACTCTTTGAGCATAATAGACATGTACCACCAACCCCCAAACCTTAATTGCATTATTGATGCATTGACTACCAGCGATGTGCCATGGGTATTCACAGCATCAATAGAACAGATGATTCTTTGTCAAGAGGATTGCAATGTAGACTATTTATCATAAGTATAATAACCCAGGTTACTAACTTTTCTCCTCTGCAAATGTATTGGGTTTCAGACATATTGGAATGTGTCCTTTTGCGGTTATTTGACAATTGAACCTGCAGCTTGCAGGTAAGCCAGAGAGCGGGTGTTGAGCAGCATTTGAATGCCTTAGAGGAAAGTTCTTTATTTAAATCTCCACTAGGCTGCATCTGTTTCTGGGTCTGTTTTTTAACCTTGGGAATCAAGAGAAAAGCATCTTTATTTTGAGTGTTTCTATCTAATTTTGACATGGGTCAGCATTCTTGTGTTTGCTTTTAACTCCAGGCATCATTTAGCAGCATTATTTATGGAAAAATTGATTGGATTTAATGACATGGAATGATAAGGAGTCTTTGTTCTTAGTGAATGCTTTTGGTTAGCAATAATTCACTGGAATGAGATCTAATTTGGGTTAGGGGTAGTGTGTCCTGTTATGGAAGCCTGTCTTCATGGACAAATTATTAAAATGACCCAAAGCCCCCCAAACCCTGGGGGTTTGAATGTCTGAAAGGCTGAGACCAGAGTGGGTTTTGTTAACTGTTTATGTGGTAGCTTGTTTGTAGATCTCACCCACATCACAGAGGGCCAACATATCAGATTTGTGTTCTGTGAATTTAATGTAGTTGAGAAACAGGGCCAATTAGAAACTTTCCTATTTAATGTTGCTTGGATGCTGTCCTGCCTCCATCCCTCCATTTGTTGAGTCCACCATGTGCCGGCTATATCTGACATGTCTGACCTCACAGCCTTCATGTAGTCCTGTCCTTTCTGTCTAGACCAGCTTGTCCAACCCAGGCCCCTCAGGCCACATGTGGCCCAGGGTGGCTTTAAATGTGGCCCAACATAAATTTGTAAACTTCCTTAAAATATGAGATTTTTTTCTTTTTTTTTAGCTCACCAGCTATTGTTAGTGTATTTTATGTGTCACCCAAGACAGTTCTTCTAGTGTGGCCCAGGAAAGCCAAAAGATTGGATACCCCTGGTCTAGACCTGTTCTCTTTCCCAGCCCTGCTGTTTGCCTGATTAATGCTTCCTTGTGCTTCATCTCAGCCTGGCTCCCTTCCTCAGGGGAGCCTTCCATGCAACCTGAGTGGATCACATCCTTCCTGTAACGTTACACGATGTACTTTTTCTTCACAGCACCTGTCACAACTTTAATTCAATGATAATTTGCCCTATTCCTTTAATGCCTGTTTCCCTTGCGAGATTATCAGCTTCATGAAAGCAAAGGCATGTCTCTGTTCTTTAATATGTTCTTCGGGCCTTTATACAGTGCTTGGCACAGGATAGGTACTCAAATATTTGTTTAAAGAAGGGAGGAAAGGGTTGGAAGCTCATTGTGAAGGATTTGGCATTTCAGATTGTAACAGGCAGAGCTCTAAGAGGGTTCTCAGTTGAAGCCCCACCTCCTGGTGATCATGTCCTTGTGCAAGCCCCTCCCTTTGAGTGTAGGCTGGATCTGGTGACTCATTTCTATAACAACACCTGGAATATTGAAAATGTATGGGATGTAACTTCTGAGATTACGTTACAAAGAGAATGTAGCTCCTGTCTTGTGTGCCCTCCCTTGCGTGTTTGCTTGCTCTGATGGAAGCCAGCTGCCATGTTGTGGGCTACTCAAGCCATGTGCAAGGAGCTGAGGAGGACTTCTAGTCACCCACTGATGAGGAGCTGGAGCCCTCAGCCCCACAGCCTGTGAGGAATGGGGTCCTGCCAACAACCGCATGAGTGAACTTTGAAGCAGATTCTCCCTCACAGGACACTGTGGCCGATATCTGACTGTAACCTGTGAGAAATCCTGAGGCAGAGGCACTGAACTAAACGGTGCTTGGATTCCTGACCCATAGAAACTGTGAGATAATAAATGCCTGTTGTTTTAAGACACAGAGTTTTGGGATGTTTTGTTATATGGTCGTATGTAACCATATACACAGATTTTTGTCTATTAGGTTGTTAGATAATATTAAAGATGCTCATGGGAACTTGATCTATGTCAGGTCTTGTGCCAAATAAACACTTAATATGCACACTCATCGGTTTCTCTTAACTCTGTGATGTAGGTTCTATTATCTCTAATTTATAGACGAGAAAAATGAGGCAGGGAGAAGTTGAATAACTGGTCCCAGGTTTTGGCAAAGCACTGGTAGTGTGATCCTGGGGCTTGTGCTAAAGATAAACAATCTGGAATGGCTTTGGGCTCCTGCCTCCCTAAAACCTGACTCTGGGCTTCTAGGACTCAGTACAGTGGGATGTGACTGACTGTCCAGCATGAGGATTGGGGCAGCGGCTCAGCTTGGACCCTGGCTCTTTAAAGAGCTGGAACAACCTCTTTAGGAGACATCCAACTGTCGCCTCACTTACTCATAGGCATGCCCTGGTAATACCCTGTGAATTAGCATGCCTGGTGTGGAAGCCCATTCCTCCTTTAGCCAAGAATAAAATCCAATCAGGAACGTAAAAGATGGTGGCTTTTGGAATAAAGCGAACACCATCCACTGTGATTACAGCTTGTTTTTTAACTTCTGCAAGATGAAATTAAATTGAGTAATTGCACATTTAACCACATGACTCTGATCTGTCTGCGGCAGATTGTGGCATTGTGAGTGTTTAAACCAGCAATAAAGCCTTTTAAGCTTATGTTCCATTTTATCTCATTTATCTATAGGCCTAAAAATGCAACAGAACCAAATGTAAGATGTTTTTGGGAAAAGACTAATGTTGTGTGAGATCACTATGGATTCAGGTTATGAAGTTGCAAGTCTTTGTGCTGGGAACTAATTTTGTGTGCAGAGTGATTCTGATCCCTGGCTTCTGAAATATATGTGTTGTTTTTTTTTTCCATAGATATCTTAGAAGACCAAAACTCCTCTGTTTCTTTCTGTCCTCTGGTGTGCTTCTGTGTCTCCTGTCTCACAATCAATTTTTGACAACTTCTTCAGTGCTGCGGAGCTGCATCCTATCACTTCATGTATTATAGATTCACTCTGAGTGATGGACAAATAACTAGGCATATAAAGATTGCAAATAAGTGGTAGGGAGAACACATACATTGAGTATGTAACTATTTGAAATGTTATTTCAAGTAAGACCTTATATTCTGGAAACATACCTGTAGGTGTATGTCTGATAGTAAAAACTTATGACAGTTCAGTAGAACTTTTCCTGATAAACAAGAATTAAGTTTGGGCTCTTAGGAAAAGATCAGTTTATACTTTGCCAAAAGTATAAAGTTGTATATTAGTCTTCACATTGTTAGGGAAGGAGTGTGGATGGAACGTAGGTTTTATATCCCAAGGCTTTGCTTTGCCCATAGTGTTCAGCTGTCATGATTTGGTTTTGTTTTCAGCTGTCATGATTTTGGCAACCTTTTGACATTGGACTTGTTTTCTAATCTCAGTGAGATCACAAGCAAATTAAATGGAGTGTTTGATTGGGTAGTCTCTTCAATTACCCGAATTCAAAGAAATGTGTTCATTTAGATTGGTAAGTTATATTTTCCTCATGGAAGTATTTTATGAATATAACCAAAATTGGCAACCTTTGTGCTTATTAGTTATTTTTTTCCATTGAGTCATGATCCTGGATTCTGGTATTACCTGATATTTCCCTGCTTTCCATTGGCTTCCACAGCACTGTTCTCTCCTGGTTTTCTGACCTGGTCTCCCTGATATCTGTCTTTTCTGGGTCTTCCGCCCAGTATTTAAATATTGGTGATTTCCCAGGGTTCTGTCCCTAGGTCTCTTCTCTCTCTCTATTAATCTCTCCTGGATAATTTAACTCACAAGGGAAGGTTTTACAATCATACATGTGCCCCCCTGCTAAGTATGTATCTCCAGCGCAGGTGTGAGGTTTAGGACACTGATGGTTTAGTTGTACTGTGACATCAGTACTTGGATGGTGTCTCCCCAATGCCAGTTCAAACTGGGCATGTGTACAAATGAGCTCCTCTCCCTCCTCCTTCTTGACATTGCTAGTGGCATTGCCATTCATCTGTCACTCTTGTCTATGGGATGGAGTTCCCCCTGGCTCCCCCACCTCCCTTCCCCATACCCAGGCCTGTTCATTATACCTCCTGTGCTCTCAAATCATCTTTTCTTCCCTGGCTTCTTGTCAGTCTTGTAATTTCATCTCCCTCCCCTGCCCCATTTCTTGTCACACCATCTTTCAGCCAGCTTGCTTCTAGCTTCATATTTCTGAAACCCACATCTTATCTTGTCATGTCCCTACTTAAAATGCTTCAGTGGCTCCCACTGTCCTTCAGGTAGAGTCCAGATTCTTACTGTGGCCCTGTGAGGCCTCTCTGTGATTTGCTCCTGCTCACTGCTGTAGCTGTGTCCTGTGCTGTTCCCTGAGCCATACCCCACTGACCAGCCACAGCAAGTGACCCGTGGGTCACAGGTCTGATGTGCTCTGCCTGCCGGTGCCTCGGGCATGCTCCTCCTTTAGCCCAGTAGTTCTCACGTGGAGCTGACTGTTCCCAGCAAGGGACATTTTGCAGTGTCTGAAGACATGTTCAGTTGTCGCACTAGGAAGAAGTTGGGGAGAAGGAGTAGCTACTGGCATCTGGAGGCCAGGGAGACTGCTACATTTTCTACCGTGCACGGACAGCCCCTCAACAAAGCTTATCTGGCCCCAAATGGCAGCCGTGCTGAGACTGGGAAGCATTGCCATACTGCTCGCTGAAATTTCTTCACTTTTTCCTGGGTCGGGCACCGTCAACCTCTGTAGACTAGCTCTGTAACCTTGGGCAAGGGACTCACTGCTCTGTGTCTCAAATTCCTCATCTACAAAACGCATCTAATAATTATTCTACTCCATATGTATATTGTGAGGATTACATGGGTGAAGAGTCCATTAGCACAGTGTCTGGGAAATAGTGATTGCTCAATAAATGTTCATTGCTGACATCATCATCATCATTATTATTAAAAAAAGTTTTTTTGTTTTTTTTTACCTACTCAAGCGGAGTTTGGTCACCCTTTCCTTATGTCATACCTAGACTGTGAGCACCTTTAAGAAAGAATTGGTGCTGTGTTAATTGCTATTAGACATCTCAGTGTCTGCGACCTAATAAATGTTAGCTGGATGGAAAAATGGTTCCCTATGCATATATTTTTATATTAGAAATTCAGAGTTTCCACTGATGCAAAATCAACAAAATGCTAACACTGCTGAGCAGAGGCTTTGTAATTGTTACCTATTGTTATGAATATATGATTATTAATATAATTTGTAATTATATATTACTACATAATACATAATTATATAATTTATTATATATTAAATGTTATGTATCTACTAGGTAATTATATAATTCCTACATAATGTGTAATTCTCTGCTCCTATAGTTCTTAATTTTCAAACACCATTTTTTTTGAAATGTTTTGAAATCAATGATTCACTGGAAGAGAATTTTCCCCAGGAAGCTGTGGTTGGGGAAAGGATTTTGGAGTTGACTGTGGTCCCTGGGGATCTTGGCGGTTTGCTGGAGGGGACCCATGACATGGTGAGAGGACGTGGGAGCCAGTTATGGGAGGATGCGGGCTAGACCTTGCCAAGCAAAGGGAGTAGCATGTGCAGAGGTCTTGAAGCTGGAATGTGCTTGACATCCCCAGTGAAGGGTTCTCTGTCTCTTCAGGCAGGTTGCTGGTTTTGTATTTGGCTCTTAATCTGCTTTGTTCATCTCTCTGAAGTATTAAGCACCCTGCATTGTAATTTACATGTGGACAGATTTCTCCCCATCCGCCAGACTCTACAGACTCCCTTAACCTTTCAAGAACATTATGTCTGAAATGAGACCAATTAATGGCCACATTTATTAGTCCCCAGTTTGGCAGTGCTAGACACTGGTCTAAGTGCTTAGCAGGTATTTCCTCATTTTATACTCACAGTAACCCCACCAGGTCAATATCGTATTGTCCTCATTTCAGATGAGAAAACTGAGGCACAGGCTAGGTAACTTGCTCCGGATTATACAGCCAGGAAGTGGCAGAGCTGGGTTCTGAGCCAGGCTGGCTGACCATGAATCTGCCCTTGACCAGTGCACTGTCCAGCATCCCAGTGCCTGTGGTGTGTAGCACTGGGTTTGACCCAAGGCGGCCTGTGCCACCTAAGTGCATCCAGCCGCAGGGGCCCCAGCGGCCTGGCTGATGGGAGGTGCTGGGCTCGCTTGCTGCTAGAGGCATGGCGGGCACAACAGACATGTCTGCTGCCTTCTGGGCCTTTCTGTGTCCTCGTTGTTGAGGAGAAATGAGCATAATAGTGACAACTGGAGGGAGTTATAAAAGAACAAATTCCACTGGTGAAAAATGAGAGAAAACAGAGGCGTCTGTGAGGATAGGGGCAGCCCAGGTGTGAGGCTCCTGGGGCCCTGGCCTGTAGGACCTTCACACCTACTGTCCTCCCGCTACTAGGCGGGGGAGCAGGCCCAGGTGCGGAGCTGGCAGAGGGTCTTGCTCAGCATTCTGTCTCCTGTCTGGGCCTCAGGCAAGAGGCTGATGATGCCAAGCCCTTACAGGGAGATTGGAAATCAGGAGATGATGGGATTGAACGTGCTTTGTTAGTGATCAAATGCCACAGAAAAGGTAGTACTACTTAGTATTAGGCTATAGAAAAGTTTGCTGGAAGGTGTTTCAGAATTATCTGAGGGTTTCATTTATTGTCTCTCCATCTCGTTAGTCCCAGTAAGTGAGGCTTGGCTGCATGTTGCTGTTTTCCAGGTTAGGCTGAAATTTTCTTAAAAGGCAGCTCTGCTTTTCAGAAAGCCTCATTAGAGCCGAGACAGACATGGACCCAAGAACAGGCCGTGACTTATGGCCTAAGCCTTCTGGAGACTCTTATTTCAATTGTAGTGGAATTCCAGTGATCTGACCTTCTCTCCCCTGCCCTTAACTCCACGGTTAGGGCTGAGTTTTATTACCAATGATAGCATTTCAAGGGCTGCCTCCTAAAAGCTGCTTCGTTAATGAAGACATTTCTGGACGTTTCTTTTCTCACTGACTGTGTGTTCATCAAATTCCCCATTGCTTCTCCCCCATTTGAAGTGCACACATACAATACCCAGCTGCCAACGTTTTGGATGCAGAGGATTTAAAAGGAATTGGTAACTATAGCTCTAGTCTCTTTAAGATTTGCCTGGGTATCTCAGACTTTTAAACAAAATTTCTACTTAGGGGGGTGAAATTTCATGGATCTCCCAAGACATGGATTAATTAATTATTTCACTTGTTTGGCAAACATTTATCGAACTCTAATATGGGCCTGGCACTTTTATAGACACTGGAGAGACAGAAATACACAAGACTGTAAAGGTCCCTGCTTATCTATGTTTTAAATCTAATACTGGGACACAGACAACAAACCATACATCTAGATGAATTAGACTTTCTGGTAGAGCGAAGTGCAATTGAGAAGACATTGCAGGGTGATGAGCTAGGTGTGCTGGCATGGTGTACAACTTCTGGGGACACAGAAGGTAAGAGTGCTCAGGAAGGCCTTCCTGACGAGCTGGGAGTTGCGGGGAGGCCCCGGGTTAAATACAGGGAAAGGCATTCTAGGTAGAGGGAGCAGCAGCTGCGGAGGCCCAAGGTGGGAGTGAACTTGGCACGTTTGAGGAATAAGAAGTTGTATGTCTGGAGGATATTCAGTGGGCAGAAGTGTGGTAGAGGAGGTAGGCGGACCTGTGTAGACCAGGTAGGGCCTTGTAGCCAGTGTAAAGAACTGGATTTTGTTTGAAATTTGAGATCACTTTCTGTCCTCCTCAAGTTCAAGTGTGACAGGTAGAAACCCACTGAATGACCTCACCTAGAGTCTGTGTGACCCTGTGTTAGCTGCCTCTCCACTGGAGACAGTCACCATGGTCCTCTCTGTGTGGGCAGGGTCTGCCTGGAACCTGGCCTTAGTTCGTTGGCTGGTGGGACACATTGGCTTTGTCTCACGTAGGGCCGGGGCCCATGGGGGTGGGGCAGGGAGTAGCTGCTGAGCCCTACTCCTCGGTTCCTCTGTGCCCCATAAGTGTACGAGATAGTCTGGCTCTTGCCTTGTTCTTTGATCTGGAAGAGTCCCCCTGGGGGCCTTGCATCCTCAGGGCCTTGCTCGGCTGCCAGGGAGATAGTAAAGCAGACAGGGCAGGAGGCTCCGAAGGGTTGTGCTCGACAACACCCTCAGCCCTGCAGATGCAGGAGCCAGGCATCCCAGGCTTCTTCAGCCTTCCTCCATTCTCTGTCCAGCATAGGCTTTCCCGACCTCAGGCTGTCGTGCAGGCTGCTCCATACTCGTCTTCCATTTCCTCCTTAAGTGGACCTGCCTGGGTGCTTTCAAAGATTGCCCGTTGCTGATGAGTGAGATCCATACCTCTTCACCTGGCCTTCAAGGCCCTGTACACTTAAGTTCTACATACTGCCCCCATTCTTCTCACTCTTCTCCTACATAGATTTGCTCCTATACCAGACTGGTGTACTTGCAATCTCCAAATGCCTCATGGATGTGTGCATCCCACACTCCTCTCCTAGCACACTTGTCTACTGTCCTAACACCCCAGGTGCCCTGTAAATTTCTAGTTGCAAACCTGCCCTTCGAGGAAGCCATTCCTGATTATTTTAGTTCATGAAGATCTTTCATATACCTCTGAATAGCTCAAGTGCGTACAATTTTCATATGTAATAACGCATGTAGCTATTTTTTCTTTGTGGTCTCCCCCAGTATATCATCAGCTCCTAAAGGAAGCAGGTGCCTTACTGATGACGCTAATGAGGACCTTGGGGGGTGGTAAAAATCTTGAACAAGCCAGAAACTACATGTACCTCCTTCAATTCAGGGCAGGAGCCTACTCCAGATAAAACAATCCAGAAACGGAGCAGCAACCCTTAAATTTCCGGGCTGTCCTGAAATCAGAGTCCTGATCAACTCTCCAGATTGTTTCCAAAAAGAGTCCCTTGCTGAAATATCTCCTCCGAAGTCCAGCTGTGAGGAACAATGTTTCGTGTTACCCATAGCCTTGAATGAACCTCTATCCCTTTGTGGAGTGCAAGGGCATCTTGCTCTTGGAACCACTGGTGGGAAAACTCGCCCAAGGCTTGGAGTTGGAGGTGCCCTTTATGTCTGAGGAGGAAGGTCAGTTCTAGAGATGGTTGGGCCAGGTCACAGGGACTGTCTGGATGCTTCTGGCATTGGTTTAATAAATGTTCCTATCTCAGACCTCAGGGAGCTCTCCCTGCCCTTGAATTCAGTAATGAGTCTGGTTTTCAGTTTCTAGGAGATGGTATGGCACATATATCCACACCCACTGACCTTGAGCAACACGCTGTCAGCAGCCCCCTCACGCGGTGCAGGTGCAGGGCAGTTCACCTGGGCTGCCTGCTCACACAGCTGTTCCCCGAATTCCAGGTGAGTGTGCAGCTTCCTTGAGCAATGGCCAGATGATGAGGGGTGGACACTCTTTCCTCCTTGTGTATATTCTGCTTCTCTGTTGGTAAACATCATTTCAGTCAGCAGTCAAGTTGGTGATCTGTCCTGCTGGACTTAAAAGATAGGAAAGCTGTCCTGCTCAGCTTCCTCTGATACTCACTTTGGCATAAGCTTTCCTGTAGTGTCTTATATTCGCTCAGGGGCTGACCAGTGTACTTTTGTTTGGTGGCCAAGTCCTTCCCCATACTTGTAGAACACATGTGTTTTCTCAAAGGGATGATATGATTTGCTCAAGAATGTTTGATATTTTCCTGTCTTTATTGGTATAAATAAGAAAACAAGAAATAAAACTCTGACCTTTGGAGAAATTTAGATGGAGGAAAATGAGATAATGAAAGAACAGAAGTGTTTTCTAAATTTTATAGCACATGAGTTCTTACCATGAAAAACTTGACTGAAGGCCAAGACTCACTGACTTTTTCAAGATTGGCTTATCTTGCAATGTTAAGGCATCTAGGGCTGAAAGACATCGCCCCAGGCAATATTTAGTTTTTTCTTCTTCTTTTTTAATGGTTTCTCTTATTAGAAAAGTAATATATATTCATTGTAAGAAATTTAGAAATTAGAGACAACTCTTGTTTTTTTTTCTTTTTTCTGTTGTCTGAGACTCTTCCAGGCTCATTGAAGAGAATCTGATCTTGCAGCTGTTTTTGGAAATCATGACCAAAACTTGTAGCTTCCTCAGGAGCACTGTGCTGGCCCAGTACATATGTCTCCAGCCTCACAATAAAGTGTCTCTGTTTATGTGGGTCCTCTGACAGGCCTGTGGCCTGTTCCCTCCGAAATGGACTGCCCTGACCTATCAGTGAGAGTTCACCAGATCTAGAATGAGGAATCGCTGGGATGGTGATACTTAGTCCACAAAGAAACAATGTCTCTTTAGAAGACACCTTTACATTTCTCCAAGTGCCTGCTTGTATTTCTGGGCAGTGTGCTGACTGTCAGTCACCGTTTTCATTATTGTCAGTAACAGCTGAGCAGGAATGAGTCATTTCTATGTATTTTCTCACTGGGAGACCTTTGGTTTATCCCCCACATGCAGCTCCCACTTTGTTGAGAACTGAAAGAGATATATCTTGTTCGAGGAACACATGCCTCTTTTTGTTTCTCTGAGATAATTATAAAAGCCAGCACATTCTTTTTGCTGTTGAAATAAAAGGGATGTGGTAATTCTGTGAATGTAGACTCAAGTGCTTTTTTAGTCTTTGCATCTCCAGTGTCTTTTACACTATTTAGCACATAGTAGGTACTCAAACAAGGCTAACTGAATTACTGAATTAAACACTAAATGCATATTTATTGGTTTATTTCCTTCATATGGGGCTGTCACATTGTGTAATTCCAGGGATACCTTTCATGTACACTGTGTGACCGAATCCCACAGCCTAGAAGCAATAGCCAGTCCAGCAGGTGCGATCTGAGTAGCTTCTTGAGTCTTGGTATGGTTTTAACAATCCACAGTGGCATTGAGTTGGAGTTTTTGGGAACTGCTCATACTCTCCCACACTGATATGACTCATCTGTGTCCTCAAGCCTAGGAACATTGTACTCTGCTCAAGCACATCCTGCATGGATAGACTGTATCTGAATTCCACTCTATGCTGGCACTGCTTCTTCATATCCGACCATTCATGTCTATTTTCTCTTTGATCTTCCTCTGAAAAATTCATAAGGACCTCTGCAGGTATCTGCTTATGTGTGGGTTTTTGCTCAGAACCAGCCATATGTGAAATGCCTCCTTGATAGTGAAGCCTCATTTCACCAGTGGTTTCTCTGTCAGATGAGTTCTCAAATTTCAGTTTCCTCTCTCCTGGATATTAATCTAAACTGAGAAGCCACCATTAAATGGGAAGAGTACTAGAAGACACTAGTGACTAAACAACTTGCAGACTTATTTCATATTTACTGAACAGCCTCTTGAAACAAGGGTTAATATACCCACTAGCAGACACACAGTAGTTGGAAGTGTGAGTTAACAATGAATTTCTTCTGCAGATGCTGAGCTATCATATATGGAAATGGCATATTTTGTATCATTATTATAATATCATGGATAAAATAAAATTTATACAAATGTCCCATTGACTCTCAGGTGGCTAGTTGTTTTTGTGTCCAAAATGGCATCCATCACAGACTTCTGTTGTAGTTCCTATAGATCATCATTTTATTATGGGTTTTTGTCCCAGTATTCATTATTATCTCCTTGAGGACGAGAATAGTCTCATTTTCGTAAACATTACCAGTGGTGATAATTATGCCAGAACACAATTATTTTCAATAAGTGTTTGTTGATTGAATAAGTATATCAAGAGTCTTAGACTGGGGAAGCCGGGATGGCTCAGTGAGTTAAGCATTCACTTTGCAGCGCCGGGGACCAAATCCTAGCCCTGGCCCATGCGGACCCATATGCTGAACTGAGGAGCTTCCCAGTTCAGTGTTCTCTCTCTCTCTCTCTCTCTCTCTCTCTCTCTCTCTCTCTCTCTCTCTCTCTGTCAAAAATAAATAAATAAAAATTGCTTAAAAAAAAAGAGTCTTAGACTGGTGGATCAGAACACCTTTGCGTGGTTGAACATGAAGATACATGGAATTTAATATAGTTGAAAAATCAGTGGGAAGGTAGAAAGGGCATATCGCCTCTCAATTTCCCAAAAAAGGGAGAAGAAATCATTCTGTTATTAAAAGATATGCAAGCAGCTCCATAGATTGGGATGCATGAGTTATGATAGTTCTGTGGTACTGTAAAATCATATTTTTCTCTCCTGTCAAAAGAAGGGCTATGATCACTGGTTTGGACAGGAATCACCAGGGTCTGAAGATCAGGAGGCGGCAGTGGTGATCAAGGACTGTGGACAGAGTTCAGGGTTGCTCAGGCCCAGCGTATGGCTCTGAATGTGATCAGCATGGTGTATTAATTGGACTGGGGAAGTAAATTAGTCCATGAATTGTAAGCCATGAATAAAATTGGTGGCTGGCAGGAAGGAGTGGTTCCATTTCAAGAGTGAATCTTCCAAGTGTCTCAGATTCTGGGGCTCTGGGTACTAGAGATAGGGAGTGAACTTTTGTGGACCACATCAGCATACACACCTGTGGAAAATGGTTTCTACCATTCTACACCATCTCCAGGCTATGACTTTGGCCACTTACTCCTTCTAATTATTTTTACTAAGGCTTCCTGAAGCAGCTCTTTCCTTTTACATATCCTGTTAGGCCAGCATGGCTCCTGTCTCCTAGGAGACACGCTCAGTATTCCAAAAGCAGATACCTTGGTATCTTAGTTTGAGTCAGTGCTGCCCTGGAAACAAAACCATCTGCAAGGAAGGATCCTTTCTCCTTGATGAGTTACTATGGGACTCTGGGCAAGTTCCTTCACCTCTTCTGGCCTCACATCCATTTCAGTTGGAGAAAATCAATTCTTCATTGTCCTTAAATTAGGTTGTATCTGTCAGTAGACCCAGATCTTCCAGGAAAGATGCTCTGGAAGACAGCAGTAAACCAATGTTGTCATGATGAAAAATGGGTGCATTCTCTTGTGTAAGGTGCAAAGTCTGTTGTTGATGCTTTACAACTTGACATCATTTCTCCTCAATTCCTGGCTGAATGAACTCATCATACAAAAATTGGAGAACTGAACATGTATCTGAGGAAGCTCTTTAAGGTAATGGAGACCTGGTTTGGTGATAAATTTAATTTGGAGAACAGAGACCATTTTCTTGTGTATTATTTTCTCTGGGTGAAAAAAAAAAAAAAGGAACAGATAAGATTTATGCTTTATCTTCAAGTGATCCAAATTATGTGTGACAACTTTTCAAAGAGCTCATCTCTAAAGGCAAAAACATACTCTTTCCATGTATATGATTTGGCAGCATTCTTGGCCTGGGATTGTAGAAGATCTTTCATTTTTTGCTGTAATTCATCAATTGTGATTATTTGTACTCACAATTTGGCCTTCATTGTACTTTGCCAAAATAAATTTAAGGGAAAATAACGTTCTCATCATGCAAATCATGTAACTGTTATGTTTTTTAATCCTTCTATGAGGAATTGCAATCCACTTTTGAATAGGAATGCTAATCACTGTGACCTCTCCCCATCTCACCTCAAACATTGCAGGGAGAAATTGTTTTGCATTTTTCTAGGGGACTCATCTCATTATTCCAGCATGTTCGATCTCTTTGAGCACCTCTCCCAGAGCAGGCTTTTGAGGTGCTTGTGTGTGTTTACAGGGATGTGACATTTGCTTCAAGATCTGTTGACCACATAAAAGGGATCATAAATGTTCCTTCCTGTGATGGTTATTGAATGACATCTAAGCAGCAATTCAGTGATCCTCTGAATGTGTTTTTCACTCCTCTAGGCATGTTGGAGGGCTTTTGTAGTTGACTCACAATCCACCCTGGTGGTGCCACAGTTGGTGTAGGGACAACTGGTCTCAGACCAGCTTCCTCTCTGTTGCTGAGTTCTCATCAACATTCATCTGGGGCCAGGTTTTGCTTGTCAGATATACCAGCTTTCAATTGTACACACTGGACAACACTAATAGAGACAGATATGATCCTATTTTATTCTGTGGGGATTTATCGTCACTGTTTTTACCCACTCTTTCCTTTAATACAGTGGATAGATGCGCAGATTTTGTTTTCTTACCTGTTTTTTCCCTGATCCCAAATAATGTCTTTCTTCTTCTTTTTGCTTGTGACATTTATATGCACCATAAATTTGCCATTATGGAGCATGGCATGTGTTTTATTTGCATTAATCTATACACAAACAGCTACATTTAGCTTGGAGAAGTAAACCCCAGGATGTGAGGACGCTCCACCAAAATCACTGTAGAGTTCTAAGATCTTGATTTTTTTTTTTAATCAACTTTTTGTCCCCTCCCACATTGTGCCCTCTCCCAACAAACACAGTAAAAGATAACATACAATAACATCTTTATCCCCTCTCTCCTCCTTAATTGCATCACTGTTGTGATGTCGGTATGTATGGTGCAGCAGTAATGTACTCTGAACTGTCCATGGTGCTGATAAACTTACACTAAAATTACCCGGTATTCTTGAACAGGAACATAGCCTCAGATGCAACAAAACCTTTTTGCTCCTTGAACTTAACGCTTTAGATTCCCATAGCTGCATTTTGCCATACTGAGCGTAGAGAATTGAGGACAATTATTTTACCGGTTTGAACAGAATCATGGTTTTAGCTGTCAGTACATTGATATTTTGGGCCCAAGTTCTCTAGGTCTTAGATATTGGGAAAGTTTCTAACTTCTGGGTTGTTTTTGGTAGCTACAGCTCATGTTTCCATTTTTTCTTTCTTGTAGCTAACCCAAGAGGATCACAGTGAGCACACAGGGAATTGACAATTATTTTTAATGAGAGGTGTATATGAAGCGACTTCTCATTCTGAATTCTCTGCACTGCTTTTCAGTGGAATCAGGGCATTTGGGTGATGCTTCTGGTGCTGTTTGCATTGACAGTGAATTCCATAATCACTTTCTGGCTGGACCAAATGGGCTTTAGTTTTGAGTTTTATTTCAGAAGTGTGCCTTATTGTGCTAAGCAAACCAACTAGCTGTGACATTTGAGGAAAACACCAGCCCTCTAATAATTTGTCTTTGCTTTGAATAAAGGTGAAGAACTTGGGAATGTGGAAAGGGATTTAAGAAGTAAACCTTTTTTTTACTTCTCTTTTTCTAAAATTCAGATGTGAGGAGATGGAGGTGTCCTGGATTTGTAAGCTACTAATGCTCTAGAAGATTCTCACGACACAAGGGAAAGCTTTTTTTTCACACCCACATACTAGTACTAGGACCAAAAGCGATGCTCAATTTTGTATATACTTATGATTTATAGCTGGGCCCTCATAGAGCTAACAGTGCAATAGAGAAAATAGACATAGGATAAATAATTGCCCATGCACAAAGATACCATGTAAGCAAAGAGTGCATCTGAAATGCTAGTCATAACAATATAAATTCCTCTGTAAGAACTATGTCCTGGAAATTTTTTTTTAAAAACCAAGAATTATTACATAAATATTAGATGGAGCATGTCACCCATGCACATTACAGTCTCAATTATTAGAATGTTTGCTAGACACATCCTAGTTAAAAAGGGGGAGTTCTTTTCAAACTATTATGTTATAAACCTTGACCTCAAATCTACTTTTATTATGTTCCCAAGTGGCAGTAGGTGATAGCCAACTCCCGTGGGAAAAGGGTAACCAAATCATTTGGGATTCAATAGCCCTACCCTTTCAAAGCAACAGCTTCATAATAACTTGATGAAACATTCAATTTTTTAAAAAAGATTTATTTTATTGATTTTTGACAGAGAGAAACAGAGACAGAGAGAGAGAGAGAGAGAGAGAGAGAAGGGGGAGGTCCCAGAGCAGTCTCCATAGTTGACAGCATTAGTTTTCCATATAGTTTCACTCCATAGGTGGGCACAGGGCTGCACAGGGAAGGAACTGGGCCAGGAGCCTCCCACATAGGTCCCGGCAAGAACTGAACTGGGGGCACACCCCAGTTCAGCATGTGGGTCCGCATGGGCTGGGACCGGGATTTGATCCTTGGTCCCCAGGGCTTCAAAGTAAGCGCTTAACCCGCTGAGCCATCCCAGCTTTCCCGAAACATTCAATTTTTATTTATGTTATTCTGTGCAACAATAGGCAGCAGAATTGATACAAAATATATTTCTTTGGCAAAATACTCATCTAATGAGAATGCCTTTGTTGTGACAAAAACACACAGCACATGGTGATGAGATTATATACTGCAAATGTGGATCATTGCATATTGGTTTATTTTACAAAATAAAACTTCAAGGTTCTGTATGGTGTAAAATATGCTATTATTATAGTGTCTGAAGTTATCGTAATCTGTAGAAGTAGGAAACATACATGCAAATTTACTGCGCTGAAAAGTTATAGGACTCACTGAAGGAAACTAATATAAATGGATGAAGCAAATCAATGGATTCTACTGGCAGCATTTTGTGCAAACCAGAAATAATGTGCGGCAATAGGATTAAGATTTCAAATGGAGGCCTAGAATGTATATGTAAGACCAAACCCAGTTTGAGTGGGTTAGGTCCATTTTTTTTTTTTTTATTTCTACATAGATCAAGGGAAAGAGGTTTACCAAGATGATGCTTGTTAAATATTCAAATGAGGACTAGATTTCAGTGCATGTTGGCAGGAAAGCACATTAGCTGGATTAGTGAAGCTCTTCCGTATTACTTTGAGGTAGATTTCAAGTGCCTGTGTATGCTTCATGTAATTTCTCTGTGTTTATTGTCACTAAAAAAAGGAAGGAGAAATGGAGGTGGCAGATGTCCTGCGAAGTTGAATACATGCATTGAATTGAGTTCACCCCTGCTAAGGCTGAAGCACGAGGTTGGGGCAACAATGAAAAGATGCCTTGTGAGCCGTCACCCTCTAATAATTCTGCATTGTGCTGGAGTGCCCGGGGTAAGCAGAGATGGAAGGGATGAAACCTGGGTTCTGACTGCAGGGAGCGTACAGTAGACTAAGTGTGGTAAGCTAGTCAGGAAGAGGGTGCTTTTATGTTGTAGACTTAGGATCAAGGAAGGACAGGGGAATTAGCCCCTGGCCTGTGGCTTTCCTGAAAGGTTTCAGAGTCCTGGCCAGGGTGGAGGTTATCAGCAGCTTCGGAAGAATGAGGGTGCTGTCCTGGGAGACAGGGGCTTTGAACAGGAGAGTGCTAGAATGGCTTTGCCTCGGTGAGAGTAATCTGCCATGAATGGGCAGGGTAGATGAGTGACACAAGAGCCGCCAGTGAGGGACACTGGTTGGGAGATATTTGTCCAGGTGAGAGAGGTGGAGCAACCACAGTGGGGGTGGAGAGGATCAAGTCAGAATACAAGATCAGAATAGAATCGACAGTTCCTGGTAGCTCTGAGGGTGGGGCCTCATGAGCGGAGAGGGTCTGTGAATTGAAGCCCAGGTAATAGGGGAGATAGTGGGGCCATTATAAGGAACACAGAGACTTGTTTTGGGAGAAAAGCTGAGAAGTTGTGGAACTCAGGACTGCCTATGTAACTTGTGGGGACCAGTTCAAAATGAAAATGCAAGGCCTGTTAAAAAAGTAAGACTTTTGAAATGAGGGCAGCAGAGTACAGACCTTCTAAACATGGGCCCTGCGTGAATGCACAGGTGGCTCACCTAGGAAGTCGTCCCTGATTGAACAGAAGCTGCTGAAACTCACGTGCATCCCATGCCCTTCCTGGGTACCTGGCCCCTGCCCCCTTGCCTGGGAATACGTGAGTAACAGAACAGAGCAGAATGCCCCAGGGTCAGGACCAAGGCTGAGAAGGACAGGAATCACAGCGGTGTCTGAGTGGCAGTGAACCCATTCTATCCTCGTTAGTGGCGATAAACTCATTATCAAATAAGTAATTCCGCAGAACAGGTGGGGAGCCAGAAGTCCTTGCATATTTGCCTCAGTTGAAATTTGAATGAAAACTATTAAAGCTGAAGAGCCTTTGGGTCTCAGTCTTTTTGCTCTCCCCCCACATCAACATCTCACCCCCACGTGTATGGCTGGAAGATTCCCTGAGCGTTTTTGCATCGGCAGAAGAAGACACTAACCTCCTTTTGGATGCTTACTGTGTTTGTGTCCAGCACCTCTTCTAGAGAGCGTTTATGAGTGCTTCCATATGTACGCCTTCGATGTGGGCATCACCACCGCGTTTTGCAGGTAGGAGGATAGTGTCAGACAGGCAAGAACTACCAGTTGGCTGTGTCCATCTCTCCCTGTGCTGCTGCTGTCTTTGCTGGCCATGGAAACACAGATGGTCAGGTTGCTGAAGATTTTCTTTAAAAGATTGTAGTGCAGGGGGGTCCAACCTTTTGGCTTCCCTGGGCCACATTGGAAGAAGAAGAATTGTTTTGGGCCACACATAAAATCCACTGGCACTAACGATAGCTGATGAGCTAAAAAAAATCTCAACGTTTTAAGGACATTTATGAATTTCTGTTGGGCCACATTCAATGCCGTCCTGGGCCTCATGCAGCCCGGGGGCTGTGGGTTGGACAAGGTTGTAGCAGAACGAATGTGAAACCTCCCTTGTGTGGGAGCTGACTGGTTTTTGGATGCAGGACCCAGAGAACAGAAGGGGGAGAGGCTGAGAATGTTCTGCAGTTGAAATCTCGGTCTGGGGGTGCCTGTCTCTGACATACTGTCCCAGGAGGACCTGCTGTCTGCTGGAGCAGAAGTGCTTGCTCTTTACCTCACTGGACAGAGGTACTTGGGCCCTTGGGTCAGTTGAGGGGAAACAGTTTTTAGTTTGTGGTGGTGCTCAGTCAGCAGGCTGGAGGCAACACCAGGGCAACTGGTCCTCCAGATATCCCGGAGGCCAAAGCCAGGCTTCTCCTCCCAGGCTTCTTAGCTGCCCCAGTGCCTCGGAGCAGGTCCTAGAGGGAGCGCGGCCGTGGGAAGGTGGGAAAGAGCAGTGGGCCCCTGAATGGGAAGGGCTGGTGCATCTGTCTGGGCACCCAGCTGACAACTCAGCAGAAATCAGATCTCAGGCCGGATTCCCACTTCCCATCAGACCTTCCTCCCCAGGCCCTGGCTTTTCTGATGAGGGGCCCTGCCTGAGCTCCATGGGGAGCCCTGGGCGGGGATGGAAAGTAGAGCAGCTGCCGAACGCAGGAGGTGTTTGTACAGAGTGTCTGCGGGATCGGTGTGTGTCAGAACAACAGAGAACCTGATTATTTGGAAATCTGAAAGCCGTCATTGAATTAATTCTAAATTAGAGGTTTAAATTGATTGATAGGAAAAATAAGCCTTAAAATATACTGCTGCTTGAAAATGGAAGGTTTGAAGAAATCTCACCAGTAAAATTTAAAACATGCCTGCTTTTTTTTTTCCCCCGCTCACACATTAAATATTTGGACTCCATGTAGTGACTGAGTCACGGCCCCCTTTGCCCAGGTACAGAGGGGCCCAGGTGGCCCCCGCGGGTGTTTGGGTATCTCAGAGGTGGCACTTTAGTGGAATTCTTTCATCCATCTTTTTCTTGCCTGGGGACCTGGAGAAGCTGCCAGGTTTCTTATCTAGTGATGTTTAGAGGAAGGGAGCTGGATACTGCCTGCTCTCCGAGTGCGTACCCCTTCCTCACCTTATGCGAGGGGTGATTCTTCCTCAGGTGACAGTGCACTTGTATTTCTTTTTTAAATGCTGGCACTTGAGGCCAACTTGAAGTTAGAGACTGAATGTGAACAGTAGGGGAAACAAGGCATCAGGAGCGTAACCAGATTATGCCATACCAGGGCTGTCCAGAAAAAATCCAGCCACAGAGGCCTCTGGTTTTTATATTACATGGCTGGATACTTTCCGGACAGCCCCCATGTACTTCAGAGTTGCTAATGTTTCTGGCTGGTCTTTCCGATGTCAGCTAAGTTTATTTAGGAGTTTTCTCAGGCATGGATTAAATCCTTGTCATTTCTCTAGCAGATATGGCTGATGGGCTCACAGATGCCTTAATGGGTGGCTAGGGATGGTGTAGGCGTTCCCCACCTTGGGACCTTACATACTTAGTGAGGTGGTGGTTGGGCTGATGGTGGTGTGTGTCGTTTGTGGGGTAATTTAAGTCTTAACTCCACGTGTCTGCCAAGTTTTGCTTGCATCATTTATACATATTAGTGCATATTCCATTGATGTAATGGAATATCAAGTTATTTTAAAACAATTCTGAATCACTGGTAGCTTTTTATCACTCTGTTCTTTCTAAAGTTTCTTCTTCTTTTTCTTCTTTTAATGTTTAGAGGAATCTCCTTGTACAAATAAACAAGCAAAATAGAAACACCAAGTAGAGGACTTTTGGTTTCGGGAAAAGCTGTCACCCCTACCGGGTCGTGGTCTGGCCTCTGTATGTGATGGCGTCTCCGGTCGCTCCATGACATTCCTTCAGTGCAGACAGTCTTCTTGCTGATGAAGGTCTTTGTCAGCGATTGCCTTCTCCACTGTAGACAGCAAGGAGTGATAGCTTATATTAGGAAACATTAAGAAAAATCAGGCTGACCTTTTGGTCTAAAACAGGCATTCCATTTGTGAGTATCTACTTATAAAAATCATTGCTACATTTATATACTCAGGAGGTAATCCAGGATTATTTACAATGGAAGCTACCTAGGTTTCCATTGACAAGTGAAAGGATAAACAAAGCATGGTACATACTTATAATGGGATAGCATCGAGCCATTGCAAGATGAAAAAGTTCTGGAGATCTGTGAATGTACATTAACATGTTGGACTGGACACTTAAAAATGGTTAAGAAGGCAAATATTATGTTAGGTGTTTTGGACCACAGTGAATCAGACATCATCACCTTTTCCAGTCTCTAAGCCATGCTGACCTGTGCCCATCTCTGGTCTCTTCCCCGGCATTGGCACATTCACAGTGTTCTCTTACTGTGCATCTCACAGACCTTCTTCTTGTGGGGATGCCTCAGAATCTGGGTGAGACTTATTTTGGGATCTCGCACGTGTGGCGTCCTACAGAGACCAAAGGGAAGCCTGCCTTCCCCTCTGTGCCCTCCTGTGGTGGTTTCTGCTCTTCATCACGGTGTACCATTTATGATCTGTTTCTTCCTGGCCCAACCATTCTCTGAAGATCCAAACACTGAGCTGCTTTCTCTGGTGGCATTGGTAAGTTATACACTGGGTTTGGTTTAATTGCAACTCTGCTGTTAATAAATTTATCTGAGCTATAGCAGGAGCAGTCTTTGGGTACTTCCATCTCCCCAGAAGATAACCTGTTACCATTTTTCTGCAGGATTTGAATTTTTACTGCTAATAAATGCCTGGCACTGCTTCTTGGTGTGATATTTAAGTCCAGGGGGATATTGCGGAGCCTGTGTATACATAATTTAATGTAGAACATAGAATTTTCATGCTGGAAGGGACCTCTGAGAGTTTTTATTTCAATCTCCTCATTTATTACAGAGGAGGAATTGGGGGTCCTAATTAGGGAAGTGGTAATGGTGGAGCCAGAGCTGGGCCTTGGTCCCAGTTTGTATCGTGGGCTCCTTGTATTCCTTGATGCACCCTGTGGAATTTGTAAAACCATTTTTGGTGTCAGCTTATCTGAACCCCATTCATGTCAGAGCATAATATGTCTGTCAGCTTGAACTGACTGTGTGCTGAGTCTGTCAGTGGCAAAAAGTGGCTGTTCCCCATGTTTGAAGCCCTTCCTTTACCTAAAAGATGTACATCTGACCCTGTGCAGAAATTAACATTTCAACTTAATGATTCCAGGGAGCTAGCTAGCAGAGGACTGCTGAACTGAATCAGTTTGAAGATGAAAAACTTATTCTATAATGTGCAAAAAAATCTCCCTTGAGCGAACCTTTTTGGGAAATACTATATGCATCCCCTTTGACTCCCCCTTACCTTTATGCACCCCAACATGTATGATATTCTTTACAGACCTTCTAAGTTACTTCCTATGAAGGTATAAGCTCCTGCAGCCTCTAGCTCATGCCCAGCACACAGGAGGGGGCCTTTAAGTCTGCTTGTACTGAGTTTAAGTAGAGCATTCACAAGACTGAGGGGAAAGTGAGAGCACAAATCAAATGCAGCGCCATAGTCACTGAATGAACAGTGTTTTGTGACCAGATAGAAATAGCTCCCCAAGGGTTCATGGAGGAAGTGAGATTTGGTCTGGGTTCTGAAGAATGGGCAGAACATCCGTGAAGACAACTCTAGCAGAGGAAAAACGGCCGGCTTAGGAGAAAGGGATATAGAGGGGAAGGAGAAAGCAGGCTGTCCAGGGTGGAGGTGGGCAGTGGAGTTTCTTTTTCTACTGTTTACCTAATGCACAGCAAGCCCATTGCTCCCCTTCACTTCCGCACTCTGCAGTAGTGGGCCCCCCAGTGGCTGCTGACTTGAACCATCCTACCTGATACCTACAGTTGATTGAGTCTAGGATGGGTCCCTGACCCATGCTGGGCTGATCAGACCTCTTTCCTGGGAATGTGGACTAGGAACTGGGAGGAACTTCTGTCACTGGGTCCTGTCATGTGAACTTGGGAGCTGGGAAGAGGACATCTGATACCTTCCTGGAGGTGGGGAGAAGGGTGGCTAGCAGAAGGAAAGAAGAGAGATGAGAATCATTTGAATGATTTCCAGTCCCTGGGAACCCAGCCCTATTCTAGGGCCAGATTACAGCCCTTCCCTCACAGCCCCTTTAGCTCAGGGCACCTCTGAGGTGGCGTGTGGCTGGTTCTTGTTGGACCTTAGAGTTAAGGGGTAGAGGGAGCCTCAGGAAGGAGTAAGACTTCTGGTTTTATGTCACAAGCTTCTTGAGGAGGTCTGGGTTTGATTTTCTTGGCAGCCAGGCTTAATGGCTTGGTCTTTGTATGCCTGGGTCAGTCTGTCACTTCTGTGGTGACTTAGCATCCCTGTTCCGTAGGAACTCAGAACTGAGAGAAGGGATCCTTGGTGAGATGCGTGCATATTCATTCTTTGAACCTTGGATACTTACACTGCATTCTGCAGTGGATGCTGCAGTTACAGCAGGAGTCCAGTAGGAACGTGCAGGTGGAGCCCAAGTGACGAATGCCCAGACAGAGGTGTGTGGAGGCACTGGAGGACATGGGGGTGGGAGGACAGCACAGAGAAGGTACTATGAAAGTGGAAGATGTAGGCATTGCCTGGCAAACATTGGGAGCAGAAGTAACAGGGAATGCCTGGTAGGGATGGCAATGACACATTTGAGGAGGTGGGGAGAATTCATAAGGCCAGTGGAGTAGTTATCATTAAATGAAGGTCTCGGATGATTGAGGCACTATTCTGGGAACTTCATGTACTTCATTCTTTAAACCCACAACAACCTTGCAGGTAGATGGCATTTGCCACAATTTATGGGCTCAGAGTTTAAATAATATGTCCAAGGTTAGTCGTCCAGCCCAAGTGGTAGATGTGCATTATTTCAAAGCCCATGTTCTTTTTTATGTCATGACACTGGTGGTGACAGTAGAGAGGGAGGTACCAGAGTCCAGGAAACCCGCCTTCTTCAGGTCACCTCAGCAACTGGGGCAGATGCCACGTTCAGGGAACATGACCACTGCAGGTGCAAGTCTGAGGGCTGACCTCCTTTCTCTGCTGGCCCCACTGAACAGGCGACACAATAGACTTGAATAAGTAGGCTATTTAAAATGGAACATGGAAAACAATGCCAGTGATTTCACTGCACCATGCATTGTGGCCAGAGAAGGAGCCTAGCAACAAAGTCATTTTCTGTTGGGCGTAAGACACGGAGGACCTACTATAATTAGCTCTGTTTCTTTTCTTTTCTTTTTAATTGTTGTTGGCAAGTGCCTCTTTAGTTTTTCTTCTATGAGTGCACACAGTGGAGTGGCTTTTATTGAAGTTCCTGGTGTTAGGGTTGTCTTGCTAAATTGTGAAGTGTTTGTGGGGGTCCTCAGTTTGTATGAGTGTGTGTGCACACTCGTGTCTAACATTTGCTGAGCACCTGCTGTGTGCAAGGTAATATACTTGAATGTTCTGCCTGTATATATTATTTACCTCTTGGCACATTTCTGTGAGCTAGGTAATGTTATTATCTTTATTTTTCTGGTGGAGAAACTATACAATTGAATTTGCCCAAGATCCATGGCAAATATGTGGCAGATGTGGGAGTTACCCTAACATTCCCTTGCCATCCCTGGTTATTCTCCTCATCTGTTCTCATTTGCTGTGGGCTTCCATCTCATCTAGCCAGTCAGTCTCCTTGGCCTGAATCTGTTGTTTTTTTTTTGCCCTAAACTATGATTATCCTTGAAGATACTGAAGGGCTAGCAAGGCTGTTTAAGAACTAATAGCTGCATGACCCAAAAGAGATAAAGCCCTTGGTTTTCCTCTGTGGCTGTAGTAGCTGAAGACTGGGAGTAGCTGAAGGCTTGGGAGTAGCTGAAGGCTGGGGAGTAGCTGAAGCCCCAGGAGTGGCTGCAGGAGCCTCATCAGTAAGTGAGCACTCCAGACCCATCACTGACAGGGCTTAGCTCTTTTGCATCTTTAGAGGTAGAACAAGGCTGTTTCTGAGACTCAGGAAATTGTGATGCCCCGAGACAGCCTGTGGCCTTGGTGCGCAGCTGCAGGGGCCCTTCCTTCGTACATGGAGCATGCTTTCAGCTCTGCCAGGACTCTGCACCTGCCTTGCTGTGACTAGGTGACTGCTCACCCTTGGAGAACTGGCGTGAGTGTCCTTTTAAAAACCAACGTCTTAACACTTACAAACATTTCCTTTGTGTGAGGCCTCTTGCTTACGGATTTTCTTTTGCCAGCAGGATGACCCCGTGTTTTCTTGCTAATGGTTATCCCGCAGCCAGTGGCCCATGCACTGTGGATTGGCATTGTTGTTCATGCAGCATAGGACACAGCTGCCAGCCTTGTGTGACTGGAACTCGAGGTCAGAGCCTCTGAGGTGATGACACAGCCATACCATTCCTTACTTCCTTCTCATACACAGATTGTCCTGCAAATACCCATTGGCTTGCTGGCCCTTGGTGAGCACTGGTTAAGCCTGGCAGGTGGCCAAGACTGCTCATTGGGTTTATCTCACTAAGTAGTGTGATTTGATAAAACTTGGAATCACAGACATTGGGAGCAGAAAAGAACCGTGGTTCAAGCCCTTTATCTTGCCGCTGAGAAAACAAAGCCTGGAAAAAGGAGGCCATTTGCTTGGTTATATTGTGAGGAGACCCAGAGGTGAAAATGGAGGCAGCCCTCTACCTCATACCCTTGGTTTTTATGGGCTACAACTAGATATGTCAGTGGCAAGTGTGTCTGAGTTTTGTCCTGTTGGCCAAGACAATTAAGACCCTAAAGAGAGAGACTGGAGAGACCTCATCAGTCTTCAGCTGAACATGGGGTGGGTCCCCTCTCAGGCACTGTGATGCTGAGCATTTGATTTTGCCTCACTTACCAGAACCACAGGAGTAGCTGTGGCGAATGCTTAAGCAATTTCAGCCCAGTGAATGAGGATCAGTTGTCATGTTAGAACACTCCCTTGCTCCTCAGGTTATTCAGAGCTATTAGTGCCCTCCGACAGGTCTGTAATAAATGGAGCCTCCTGAGTCTGAATAGCAGTAATAAGTGCCTCATTTGCACCCAAGGATTTGCTTGCTCACTCAGCAGGATCCGGGTCAATAGACATCATTTTCATTAGACATTTATCTTTCTTTTTTTTGTATTAGACAGGCTTGTTTTGTTTTTTGTCCCCCCCCCCCTTTTTTTTCTGGAATATGCTTTTGGGGCCATAAGCTTTTAGGAAAGAAAGAAAACTGGCAGGTTATAAGAATAAGGCTGGAATCAAATTTAGGTATTAAAAACAAAGTATAACTTCCGGGGACTCAAATCCATACTGCATCATGAAGAGGATGAGATGCAGAATTCAATTCTGAGTTTTGTAAGATGATAGATTGCTCAGGAGGAAAGGTGCAGATAGGCCTGCTGGATGGTACTCAGGGAGGTTGGAGGGGCATTTAAGAAAGATGATGAACTGCAGGTGGTAGAGGTTCACCCATGCTGTAATCAGAAGACTATGTTTGAGTGTCCCAGGCACTTGATCCATTGGTGATCTTAAGAGAAGAGGAAGAGGGATCGGTTTCTCCCTCTGCCATGTGAGGACACTGTCTGCAAGCCAGGAGGAGGGCTCTCCCCAGGACCAGACCATGCTAGCACCCTGATCTGGGATGTCCAGCCTCCAGAACTGGATAATACATTCACATTGTTCACAGAGTTTAAATGGAGAGTTTATTGTCCACTGCATCCTCCATGCATTCCATTTCTACTGTTGCTTCCCCACGTAACCGTTTCTGTTAGTGTATGTGCATGCGTGCACATACACGTGTGTGGGTGTGTCCACCCTTCTAAGTTCTGGTTCAAGAATAAAAAGCAAAAGTTAATGTACGTCTTCTACTTTTTTAAAGGTAGCCTGTTAACAGACTATTTTGTCTTATGCTTTTTTATTTTTTTATCACTTCACAATACATCTTGGATTTCCATCTCTGTACTTGGAGTGTGTCATCATTCTTTATTGTAGGTAGGTGCATAGTATCCCACCTTATGAATACACCATATTTTAACCACGTAGCAAACCACATTTACTTCTTTTTCCTGCACAGCTTGTTATTTTCTTTGGTACTAATGATTGTGTTGCCCTTTTTATTTGCTTGGTTTTATACATGTGTATCACTAACTTAACCCCTGGACTGTTGCAAGTTACGAGTCTCCTCTGTAGCTATTCTAGTACATCTGGATTTCCATCAATTCCATCCTAAGCTGTTGGACCATTACCACTCTGGACTAGTTTCCTTCTAGGCTTGGAGCACAGCTGTCATTCTATCCTCTCCTGTCACTATCCCCTTGGGACACACTTCAGGTTATTTCAGAGAAGGCCCCAGGGGCTACTTGGCTCTTTCTACCCCTGCCCCCCATGTCTGTCCTCTGCAGTTTTCCCTCTTTCAGTTAGTCAGTCAGGGTATTATCCTGGAGTATTCAAATCTGTCAGCAGATATTTTCGATTAATAAACTATCTTTAAATATGGTTTATTAATCCAAAATATTTCTTGACTACACCCACTAGTCTCCATCTCCCCATCCCTGCTTTAGGGCAGGCCTTCATCATCTCCTGCTGGGACTAGTGAGGATCCTCCCAATTGCTGGCCTCCCTCCTCCTCCCCTATTTTTCTCCTCCCTCCTGCTCTGTCCTTCAAAAGAGCTCATAACTTATTCATCTTTTTAAACTTATTCATCCTTAAAAAGGAAGGAAATTCTGGCCCATGTGACAATGTGGATATACCCGAGGACATTATGCTAAGTGAAATAAGTCAGTCAGAAAAAGACAAATATTGTGTGATTCCACTTATAGGAGGTGTTTAGAGAAGTCAGATTCATAGAGACAAGGTGGAATGCTGGTTGCCAGGCTGGGAGGCAGGAGGAGTGGAGGAGTGCTTTAATGGGTGCAGAGTGTCAGTATTGCTAGATGAACAGGTTCCAGAGATTGGTTGCACAACAATGTGGATATATTTAATACTGAACTGTACACTTAAAATAGTTAAGATGATACACTTTATATGTATTTTACCATAGCTTAAAAAAAATCTAATAATGGCCACAGGGTTTTTGTTTTTTATTTTTTGAGGAGTGTATACCTACACAAGCCTGTATAGGAAACATAGAACTGCAGACTTTAAAGGGGTGAATTGTATGGCATCTCAATAAAATAATTTCTTCTACTTCAAACCGTCTTGTTAATATCCATCAGGGCTGACACCATCTTGTCTCAGTTCCAAAGACCAGTATCATCTGGTTTAAAACTGAAGTTCTCTAGAAGGACCTTGGCATGGTTTTGCCCACAGCTTTGGATGGGTGGAGAGAGGAGGAATTGTGGGGAGAATGGTTCATGATGGACAGAACTACCAGAGGAAGTGGTATGAACATTTTAAGATGATTTATTAAACTTTGAAAATACAAAGTTGGTATTGAGCATGAGAGAACATTGTGGTGAATTTGTTACAACCAGTTTTTCAACACTGGGGCTTTTGGACCCATTTGTCATTCATTCATTCATTCATTCATTCATTCATTCATTCATTCACATTGAGCCTCTTGGTCAAGCCCTGGAGAGACAAGCATATCTTTCACTATGTGGCAATGAAATTTAAGCATATTATTTCAGACCTTCCTTGCTTGGTGTAGTTTACTTAGGAGTAAAAATAAATAAAACACACAGGAATGGCATAACAAAAATTGTTGCAGAATCCATATGAAGAAAATTGCAAAAATTTATTGACTGACATAAAAGAAGACTTGAATAAATGGAGAAGTCTCATGCCAGTTTCTCTCAGTGTGATAAAGATGTCAGTTTTTTCCAAAATAATGTATCATTTCACTCCATTCCAATCAACATCTCAGCTGGGGTTTTCTTTCTTCCTTCTATTTTTTGGAGTGTGTCAAATTGTTCTCAAATTCTTGAAGAATAAGTGGCTGGGATTGCCAAGAAAATTTGGAAAATGATATATAATCAAAGGAAATTTGCATTTCCAGATATAAAATGTACTCAAACTATGCTAATTAAGACTATGTGGTTATTAGTGCAGGAACATACTGTTGAATGGAACAGAATAGTCTTGAAAAAGAGCTTAATATGAAAGAGGGTTTAGTGCATGATGAATTATTTAATAAATTATAAATGAAAAAATATGATTGCAGCCTTTCCTTACATAATATAACAAAATAAATTTTAGTTGGATTAAAGCAGGATATCCAACCTTTTGGCTTCCCTGGACCATATTGGAAGAATTGTTTTGGGCCACACATAAAATACACCATTACTAATGATAGTTGATGAGGTAAAAAAACAAAATCTCAAAATATCTCATAATATTTTAAGAAAGTTTACAAATTTGTGTTGGGCTGCATTTAAAGCCATACTAGGCTGCAGGTTAGACAAGCTTGTATTAAAGGGTTAAATCCAAAGAGTACTATCCTAAGAAATAAATAGGAGGATTTGCTGATGACTCTGATGTTAGGGGAGTAATAGAAAGAAAATTTTAAAGGTGGAAAATGACTAATTACATGCAATTAACATTTTTAGAAGTAAAAAAACTTTCCCAAGGAAATAAAATGTTGATAGAAAATTGGAAAAGCAGGCACAAAAGCATTAATTTTGTCAATATATAAATAACTAAGACCACCACCAAAACCCTAGGTGGAAAATTGGAAAAGGATGTAAGCAGGCAACTAATAGCTAATATGTAGCCAATAAACATAACAAGTATTCAACCTTTCAACACTTCTCCCCTTCAAGAAATACATTTTATATCAAGCTTGTCCAACCTGTGGTCTGCAGGCCATATGTGGCCCAGGACAGCTTTGAATGCGGCCCAACACAAATCCGTAAACTCCCTTAAAATGTGAGACTTTTTGTGATTTTTTTTTTAGCTCATCAGCTATTGTTAGTGTATTTTATGTGTGGCCCTAGACAATTCTTCCATTGTGGCCCGGGGAAGCCCTGTTTTATATGATGGATTGTATGTGTTCATTAAGAGAATCCTGTTTTTATTGTTTAAGATGCCAATATTAATTGTAATGTTAATTGAGAACAAAATAGTGTATCAAAATTTGTAAGATAGAAACATACAGAAAAATTTGGTAAGGTATTCTTTGAAAATTTAATAATCCTGCTGGAAATAAAAAAAACAAACAAAACAGTTCTGGATTTGGGCTATTTACACCATTGGTAGAAATGCAGATTAGTATAACTTTGAGTTAAAGCAATTTGGCTGGTCTTATTAGGGGCCCTAACAAGTCAATGAGCAAAGTCCCAGGAGTTTTTTTCTCAGAATCCTTGCAAAGGAATTAATCAGAGATGCAGATAGATATAGGTTTAAGTACAAGGATGTGAGTCAGTTTATTGATGAAAGTTTTAAACTTGTGAACAAGCTATAAATTCAGAAATAGAGGATTGTTTAAAGATAACATGTTTGCATAAAGCATAAAGAAATATGCTTGCTTCAATGTGTAATGATAAAACAAGATGTAAGATTATAATTTAATCTTGTCACAATGTGATTTAAAAAAACATGCATGCTTAGAAAATATATTGGAAGGAAAGAGACCAAAATGTTAATCATGGTTATATATGGTTAGTGGAATTATTGGCCATTTTAACTTTATTTTTTGTACTTTTATATTTTTTCTAACATATTTTCTTCTTTGAGCATTTATTCATTATATAATGAGAATCTTGTCCTCATGGAATACTTGACCTTCTTGAGGCTATTGATATTTGGCTGTTCACATTCTGAAGAAATTGAGGCAGGAAGTCTTTTTCTCAACCACTTAATGATTTGTATGTACTTCCTGGAGACCTGATATGTAATAGTTTGGATGTAAGACCTGAAGGGTTAGTAGTGAGAGAGTTTCGATTTATCCTGGAAATCTATTGAAGATTATTGGAATTGGGGATGTGTTTTAGGAATTGAAGTAAATTCTGTTGTGAAGTCCTAATGATCAATATAAAAATGTTCCTCCCTCCCCCCACCCAAATGACAGTTGAGGAAGAAAGATAGATAGATCATTACTCACTGCCTGTTTGGAGGCTGTTCACGAACTGCTTTTAAAAACCAGTGCACAGTCCAGCAACTCTGCCGTTTCTTCAGAGGGCCAGTTTTGGTGGATCTATTTAATTAGATTTCAACACGGCATCTGTAGCCCCAGTAAATTTAGATAATTAAGCGTCATGATTTCTTGTGTGTTATAAATGTCACTAAAATTGCTCTTGCAGAACAGATTATTTCTTTGGTAATTGCAATTTCTGTCATGAATTGTTTCATCACTTATAGTGATTAGAACTTTGAAATAATTTCTTAAAATTGGACTCAGTGGAATAATTTTTTTTTTTTTTTTTTGCTTTGGATCTTCTTATCCATTTTCTCTTTATCCCCCTCAATTATTTGTGCTAGTTTACTGTCTTCTGTGTAGAGAAGGACATGAGCGAGTGCTTTCAAGGGGCCAGATGGCCACATTTGTAGTTGTGCTGGGAAGAAGGCGGGCCAGAGCTTCTTTGGAAGGCACACACCCTGCTCTGTGTGTTTGGGGTGGATCCCGTCTGGGAGCATGCCTGATCAAGGCTTCTGGAGGTTAGGACTGGCCTGTGGAGTCCATCAGTAACCGGAGGCTTATGAAGTGCTCATGGGCAGTTCGGGGGGTACCTCAGGCAGGTAGGAGGTGGTCTTGGCAGCTATGAGGGGCCTGCCCACCCTGAATGCCATTGCTGGTCATTTGGATGAACTCCTCTGGTGCTGCTGGCCACTTGGTGAATTGTCGGTTTTTGAGGACTTGTGCTAAGAATAGTTCTTGGTGCCATGGTACAAAAACACATCTTTATCTCCTGCCCTACTCCATGAAACAAAAAAAGATACAATTTTCTTGCCTGGTGCTTTGAAACATCTGGCTCCTGTCTTTCCTGCTCATCCCAATGCCCAGCGTCCTCCACCCAGATGAGATGCATTGCCAATATGCGCTTACATTGCTGTTAGTGCCAGCTGGAAGCATCTTTAGAACGCCACGCATTTCAGCAACAGACGTTCATTCTTCAGGTCCTGCTCCAGTGCCATCTCTTCATTGGAACTTTTCTCGTCTCCCAAAGCCAAGACCAGTGGCTGTGACCTCTGAAGACACTATTGTTCCTTCCTCTTTCTGGGGCTGTTGTTACATTCTGCCTTGCAGTGTGGCTATTTGTGGATATCTTTTTCCTTTCTCAGGGCGGGAAGCCATTTGACTCATCTTTGGTTTCCTAGAGAGACAAATAATTGTATCTATTTGGTACATGAATGAAATGAAATACCTTTTAGATATGTTGATCTGGGACAAATCCACAGTGGGGCAAGCATTGCAGAACTGGATCCGGGATGGTGGTCAGCCCGCAGTGTAGTCTGTCTGACAGCCTACGAATTCATTAAGAAGTTTTTTCCCCCACTTTATTTACTTTCTAAGATTACTTTTTAAGTGACATTTAAAATTAATTTAAAAAACCTATTTTGTAAAACTCAGGGTAAACTGTATATCACATAAAATTACCATTTTAATCATTTTACAACTTGCAGTTCAGTGACATTAATTGTAGTCACATTAGGAGAAGCCCTCAACCCCCTCCATTTCCAGAGCTTTTCTTATCTTGCAAAATAGAAACACAGTTTGTTCCTTTCTCCCACTAGCTTCTGAAACTGCCATTCTCCTTTCAGTCTCTGAATTGGAGTGCTCTCAGTACCTTGTGTGAATACGGTCATAGAGCATCTGTCCTTTCGTGACTGCTTATTTCAATTAGCATAATGTCTTCAAGGTTCAGCCATGTGTCAGAATTTCCTTCCTTTTTAAGGTTGATTAATATTCCATTGTTTGTACCTACATTTTGTTTATCTGTTCATCTGTTGGTAGGCACTGAGGTTGCTTCCACCTTTTGGCTACTGTGACTAATGCTGATATGAGCATGGGTATACAAATGTTTTTTTAAGTTCCTGCTTTGAATTCTTTTGTGCATATACCCATAAGTGGAATTGCTGTATCTTAGGGTAGTTTTTTTTTAAAGATATATTTTATTGTTTGAGAAAAGATGAGGTGGCGGAGAGGAGGGCCCAGGGCAGTCTCCATAGTTGTACATTATTAGTTGTGACATAGTTTAATTCCACACAGGTGGGTGTGGGGTTGCACAGGGTGGGGACCTAACTGGAGGCCTCCCGCCTAGGAGGAAAGAACCCTCAGTGCCATCCCAGCGATTGCCAGTTACGCTACATTTTAGTATATGGGGTTTCATGATCCGGGGCCAGGATTCAATTCCTGGACCTCATGGTTGCAAGGCAAGTACTCAACCTGCTGAGCTATCCCAGCATCCCCTAGGCTTAATTTTTTTTTCAAAGGACCATCGTCCTACTTTCCATAGCAGCTGCACCTTTTATACATTCTTACTAGCAGTTATAGTATTTTCATTTCATAGAAGATGGAAAATGAACTCTGAGGAACTGGGGGGCAAGAACTGAACTGGGGGCCTCTCAAATGGGAAGCACACCCCAGTTCAGCACATGAGTCCACATGGGCTGGGGCTGGGATTTGATCCTTGGTCCCGGAGCTGCAAAGTGAGCACTTAACCCTTTGAGTCATCCCGGCTTCCCAACTCTGAAGAATTAAATAACTTGTCTAGACTCTTGTAGCTAGTAAGTGACTGAGCTTCTACATAAACCCAGTTGTGTCTAGTTCACAGCCATGTCCTCAGTCATGCCCTGAACTGTGTAATCCAGGACTGTGTGGCTGCGAGTAACAGAAAACCTTTCCTATGATGGTCTAGTGCCCAGGGCTTGGTTTTCTTACTTAATAAATAGACTGTAGGGACAGAGCTTCTGTCATTGTCTTGGTAGCTCAACAGTATCAGTAAGAATGACTCTGGGTCTTCCCCTCCTGACTTGCTTACTGCCTGCCTCCTCTTTGCAAGATGGCTGTTAGAGTTCCAAGCCTCACGTCTACATGAAGACAGTGAGAAAAAACGGTCACACCAGCTGGGACTGTGATTTCTTACAATCAAAGCAAAAGCTTTCCTGGAAGCCCTGGAACAGATTCCTGCAGATGCTGCAGGGGCTGGAACTAGGTTATATGGTGCCCCTTGGTGAGAGGAGGCTGGCAAGTGGTTGCCGATTCGACTTCTGTCATGAGAGGCAGGAAGGGAAAAGGGGGTTGTATAGTGGTATTTGAGTAGCCACTCAACAGTCTGCTGCACTGTATTTCTAGAAGAATCTGTGACTTGTTCCTTCTTACTTAGAATTCTAAACCCAAATGAGGGCAATTAAACTCCTCTGCCTGATTTTTTACTGGAAGGAAACCTTACATCAAATTCTCTGAGCACAGGGCTAGAAACATCACAGGCCAAAAGAAAAAAGTGATTGCGGAATTGGCTGAAACATCCTTTTAATATGTCAGTGGTGGCACAGTTCCCAGGACAGCCAACTTTCCTGCATGAGGCTGAGGCTCTTCGGGCATTGGCTGAGTATGAGCTGGGATGATGATTGTCTTTTTGCTCACGTGGTGCTGAGTACATTCAAAACAGAGTTTAACTTTCTCGTAAATACGTGGCTGGCAGAAATCAGTTAGCCAGCAACCCCTCTTTTTAAGAGGGATCACCTGCCACATGTCTCTACATCCACGAGGGAAGTCAGTATCCTGTCTATATTACCTTCACTGAACATTGTTTGTGGCTGCCTGGGGGGAACAGTGACTGCTCATTGTGATGTGTTTCCCTGCCTTCCTGAGGACTTGGCTGTGCTAGCCTGATTGAAGTGGGTGCACAGGAATTGAACACATGTCACCACTGTCCTCAGAGCAGCTGTATCTCCAGAGAGATCATATGGGCCTGATCCTATGCCAACCGCAGGATATGCATTGCAGTGTTTAATTTCAACTGTAACCTTGTGAGGTTTAAGTGGCAAATTCAGGATTTCAGTACAGCTCTTTGGTCTCTGTAGTTTAGGTTTTATCTTCCCCTTTGGATCATGGGTGCATTGATCACCTGGGGTTGAGTGATTTAGGATAGAACCATGGATTAAGAGTCCAGGGTTTAAACCCTGGCTCTGGCAAAGATGGCAAGACTGTGGGGAAGCCCCTTTCCTTCTCTGGGCCTCAGTTTCTCCATCGAATACATGGGAAGGCTGAACTGACTAGGTCAAGTCAGACTCTGCCCACTGTGTGCATGGCTGTGCTGGGCACTGGGGGCCTCGCACTGAACAAGAGCTAGTTCCTGCCTTCGTAGTGCTTGTGTTCTAGCAGGGGAGATGGCTGTTAAATAATTACCCAAGTAAGTACTTAATTACAGTTGTGGTATGTGCTACAAAGGAAAAGCACAATCTGATAGAATTTTATGTATTGCACCTACATATAATTCTTGACATTTACTTATATCAAAGTGATTTGCATACATTATAGCATGCTCAAAGCACAGTATAATGCATATTATCTGTAATGCGAAAGCTGATGTGATGGGGGTAGGCATGGGGTGGCCGGAAAGGCTGCCCTGAGAAAGCTGTGCCCCAGAGATGAAGAACAGAGGGAGCAAAGAGAATGCCAGGGGCGCCCTCGCACACAAATTCCCAGAGACTGAGCAGGATTTCCAGAGACTGAGCAGGAGGAGAACTTGGCGCCTGTGACATTTCAGGAACTGAAAGGAGATCACTCTGCAGGGACAGCAGAAAAGCAGAAAGACCACCAAGAGGCAGGCAGGGACTAGAATGATCAGGGGTGGCGAACCTTTTGGTGATTGAGTGCCCAAGTTTATAAAATAAAGAGTATACTCGCTCGACTTGCGTGCCAACCCATTGAGTGAGGTAGAGATAGCGATTATTTTTATGTCTATAAGAGCATAAACAATAATTAAAAAAAAAATATTATTATTATATTTTTACAATAATTTTTTAAATGGTATTCACAGCTCCGCGTGCTGAAATAATTGCTCCGCGTGCCACTTTGGGCACGTGTGCCGTAGGTTCGCCATCCCCGGACTAGATGATCACAGGGCTGTGAGTGCCATATGGAGATTGGGTTTTATCCCAAGGATGAAAGGACATCACTGCAGGTCTTCAGTAGAGCGCCATGATCCCATGTAAACTTTTAAAAGGTCACTCTTGTTGCAGTACAGAAAAAAAGTTGGAGGGGAGCGAGGGTAGAGGTGTCCCTTCCAGGATGAAGGGTGTCTCATCAGTCCAGGGGAGGGAGTTGCGACCAGCCTGGATTACGGTGGCAGCGATGGAGAAGGTGGGAAATGGAAGGCCAAGAGAGGGAGTCAGGAGGGAGCAGCAACAGGATTCAGTGTTTTACTCCATGGCGGGGAAATTAGGGAGACAGAGGTGTTGAGAAATTCCTACAGTTCTGACTGGTCATCCAATTGGGGGTGGGCTGGGGACCAGTGAGGAGGGCCAGAGGGGAAGTGGGGGGATGTGAGCAGATGACCTAATATCTAACGGTGAATGGGTAACTCCTCCTTCGAAGTGCATTTGAGGGAGAACAAGACTCCCACAGTGAGCAGAGCCTAGTCCAGGGGTGGCGAACCTGTGGCACGTGTGCCCAAAGTGGCACATGGAGCCATTATTTCGGCACGCGAAGCTGTGAATACCATTAAAAAAATTATTGTTTATGCTCTTGTAGACATAAAAATAATCGATACCTCTATCTCACTCGACGGGTTGGCACGCGAATCGAGCGAGTATACTCTTATTTCATAAACTTTGGCACTCAATCGCCAAATAGACGTTTTTCAGGAAAAGATGCAGAATGAGGATGGATGATGCAAACAGTCAAGGGATCTTGGAACCCATGCGTCCCAGCAAGCCGTAAGTGACTCCAGAGAAGCTGAGGGAGGTGCTCAGGACAGGTTGGGGACTGGTTTCCCTGTGGCCATCTGTCCTGCTTGCCTGTGACAGCCTCCTAACTGGCTCTCTGCCTTTCCGTTTTCCCCACTTGACTTTCCTAGTGAACATAGATGTGATTGTGTCTTAGAATCCTCTTAACACCCCTGAAGGCTGTTGGTTATCTCAAGGACCCAAGCTGCCTTCCTTTTCTGCTTTACTCCCACCATGGCCCTCCCTACCTTCCCCTCACGTGCATGTGCTGACCCACGAATCAGCTGAATCCAGCCCAGGTTACAACCAGATGAGTGTGTGTGGTGCTGGGCTCAGGGAGTGGCTTGTGCTAGGTCATGGCTTGGCTTGTCCATGGAGAGCCCTGAAGTGGACAGAAATGGAAAGCTTCTGAGCTCTATGACGCAGGCTCAAGTAAGGGGAGGTTACTCCTGGCCTGGCGGTGATTCGGAACCGGGGACCTGCATGTTGGCCAGGGCGATAGGACTTGCTGAGTAGCCCAGAGTTACCTTTTGTGGTGGCTTGAGTGATCATGTTTCTGGTTTCTGAGGTGGTTGGAGGTAGTAGTGAGACCACAGCCCTGCAATTCCTTTTTCTGGTGGGCTTCTCCCATTACAGGGGAGGCCAAGCCCACCTTGCTCTGTAGAGACCTTGTGAGAAAACAGGGAGAGAGGGAGCTTGGCTCTCACCTGCATCCTTGGCCCTGCTTATTTGTTTCTTTCAGAGTGAATTAAGCTACTCAACCTTGTTTTAATGGGGGACCCAGGAAACTTGTGAGCACCATCCACATAGTTTTGGGGCCCAAGCATCACAGGGCCTTCTCTTCACTCCAGTAGTGAGCACAGTGTTTTAGTTAAAGCAATGCTGGTTGCTGTAAGACATAAATCCCCAAATCTCAGGGGCTTAGGGGAAGGTTCTGCCTCCCAGAGTCATTCAGGGATCCAGGCTATTGTCTTTAACATGTATCCATTGGCAAATGGGGAAAGAGACAAGCATGGAGAATATATTCTCACTTCTTTTAACTGTTCAGCCCAGAGGGGACATACATTACTTCTGCTCACTGCTAGTGAGGATTAGTCACACAGTGCCACCTCACTGCAAAGGGGGCTGGGAAATGGGGACCTAGGCTTGGTAGCTGCTGTGGAAGAGGACACATGAATCTTCAGTGGGCTACTAGCTCCCTCTGCCTCGCACAGAAATGAATATCATAGTATTCCTTCTGGATTGTTGGCCTTGAACTCCCTTTGGAGATGGTACTCTTTGCAGAAATGTCAGCACTCTCAAGGTGTTGCTTGGTTGAACTCAGCAATAAAGGGAAAGGATTATTTGTGAGCTTGTGAATTTTGCTCCCAGGGCTTCCTAGAAATAACTAGACGAGACTTGTGGAAGCTGGAGGTCTTATGTCAGGTGGGGGCAGGTGCTAGGGAAAAGCCCATATATTGATGATGTTTGAGAATTTTCCAGTGTTTTGCTGGGGGAGATTATCCAATTTCTTGATATAGAACTATTCTTGGAATGTAGGAGATTAACTCATCAGGCTGACATTGTTAAAACTATCTCCTGAAAACATGACTTGGCTTTCATTCCATGCTCATAAAGTAAACTTTGATCCATGCTTTGGTCTCCTGGGAGGTCCCACACAGCACAAAGGGGCGTCTTTGGGTGGCTTTTGTTCATAGATGTTCCTGTTGTATATGAACACAGAGTGGAAACTCTTGAGTTATAAATTGGCATGACGTTTGTTGTGAAGGATGGAGTTCGTTCTTAAGCTCATCTCCACTGCAAAACTGAGAACCAGAGCTGGCTCCAGGTCACTTTTTGAAGCTCAGCCAGAGAAAGCCCTTATTTCTTGTGCAGATGTCAGTTAATATGCAGAGGGTATACCACGTCTGAGGAAGAGTCCCTGAAGGGGCTGTGCGTCCAGATTGGCTGTTCAGAATTCTCATTACCTCCCTCTGCATTTGAGAGTGAATAGTCAGTAATCTATTATGGAAAGGATTAAAGTTCATGTGTAAAAAGGTTATGCCATGGTATCTAGAGATTAAAAACAATAATAAAACAACAACAATGGTGATAGGCAGCTAACATATATTGATAACTGACTATTGGCCAGGCAGTTGAACTGCCTGGTACTTTACAAACCAGGTATACTCTTGTCAACTCTATGTTATGGATGCAGAAACTATGGTAATTCTCCCCAAATGCTAATGTGGAGATGTGGTCCTGCCATCATTGGAGCCTCAGCTGTTGGGTCGAGTAGCTGACTCTGCATAGGTACTGGGCTAGAATGAGTTGGTGGGAGACAAGGAATATGCCAGGAGCTGGGTTTTTGATCCCCATCAGTTCAATAGTTTTCATCATGCTCTGGTTCTTTGGGCAGGCTTTTATTTTTTTCCTCTTAGAATTTACCCTTAACAATGTGGAAGAAAAAACATATACCCTAAAAGGATTTGAGGATTCTGGGAGTTGAACCAGAAGGAGCTATTGTAGGTAGGAAATATCTTGGAAGTATCTTTTAAAAATCTTCACCAAATATGTGGATATTGCTTTCTACCTCATAATATGGCATGATGACTATTTCACCATAAAAATATCTTCTCCGTTTAAAATTTCCATGTAAAATTGATGCTCTGGAAAAGACACACCATGTTTTTTTGTGGATTGCTGTGCTCCCTGGTGAAATGCAGGGCATATGTCCTCCCCAGCTTGAGAAGCTTTGACACATGGTTGCTAAACCAGAGGTCACAGACATGTCATCAGCATCAGGAACTGAGGTGTGAGCACTGACCTCTGGGCAAGCTATGTTGTATTGTGATTCATCCTTATTAGAGTTGCTGCTTGCTTCAGAAAAGGCAAACCATCTTTCTTTTTTCTTTTCTTTCTTTCATTTTTTGGAGATGAATTTGGCTGCAGAATTTCAGGTCCTTGTATTTTGCAGGGCAGGTTGGGAAATGTGTGCATGGTGGCACAGATGGAAAGGTACAGGTGTGAGCAGAAGATGTTATGCCATGGGATAGGTCCGTGTTGACCCGTTCTTCTGTGTCTCCACTGTCATAGTCTTTTGCTGTACCAATGGCTTCATGGGACTCCGGAAAATAAACAACCAGGGCAGATCAATAAGTACATTAGTAATAAATGCGTCTCCAGTAGGTGAAACCATCTATTGTGCTAAGCCCAATCGTAAGTGTTAGTTTAAAATATTAGCCTTGTGAAAGCATTGTAGAAATAGTCAATAGAAATGAGGAGCAGCCGAGCATCTTTATAAATGTGATCTTTCATACTTATGAGTATAGGTAGATCCTTTGGTAAACTTTTAGAACAGAAAGCCCATATTGATAACAGGGAAGACCTCTTTTTAAAAATCAGTTTTATTGGGGAATAATTTGCATGCAATAAAGTGCACCCATTTTAAGTGTCCAGTTTCAGTTTTAACAAATATATACATCCTTACAAATATCACTGCAATTAAGATTTAGAATGTTTCTATTACTGTAAGTTTCCTCTGGCCCCTTTGTGTTCTGTCTCCCAGCCCTAGGAGACCCGATACACTTTCTGTCACTGTAGATAAGTTTTGCTGTATAAATGAAGTCATACAGTACGCGATCTTTTGTTTGGCTTTATTTCCTTAGCATGTATGTATGTATGTTTTTTTTTTGTGTGTGTGTATGTATGTGTGTGTATATATATATATATTTATTTATTTATTTTTAGATTTGTCCACATTCTTGTGTGTATCATTAGTTCATTATTTTTTTATTGCTGACTATAATTTCATTGTATGGAGATAACAATTTGTTTATCTATTCACCTCTTGCTGGACCTTTGGGTTGTTTCCATCTAGGGACTATTATGAGTAAGGTTGATCTTTTGTGGACATATGCTTTGATTTTTCTTGGGTATATACCTAGGAATGGAATTGCTGAGTCATACTTATAGATCAGTGGAACAGAATAGAGTCCAGGAATAGACTTCACATATATGGTCAGTGGATTATTTTTTAAAATAAAAGTGCTAAGGTAGTTCACTGGGGTAAGGGACAGACAGACTTCAATAAATGGTGATGGGGAAGCCAGATACATATTTGCTTAGAAAAAAGAAATGAACCTTGACCCATACCTCGTACTGTATAAAACATTTTGAAATGAGTTACACATTTAAACATAAAAATAAAATTAAAAACTATAAAACTTCTATAGAAAACAGATGAAATATATGAGGAAATATAAGAGGAAAAACATAGAGGAAATCTTCATTGCTTTTAGGTGTACAAAGATGTTTTAGGTAGCACCCCAAAAGTACTTATCATATAAGAAAAATAATTGGACTTTGTCACCATTAAATACTTAATGGTCTTTGAAAGACTCCATTAAAATAAAAAAACCTATATAACATATGTAAAACTATATATATATAACACAAGACTTGAATAAAGAATATGTAAAATATTAAAACTTCATAATGAGAAGACAACCCAATTAGGAAATGAGCAAAAGATTTGAACAAAAACTTGACAAAAGGAGGTCTACAGATGGCTAATGAGTAAATGAAAGATATTCAGAGCCATTAGTATCAGGGAAATGCAAATAAAAACCTTAACAGTGTACTATTTCACTTCTACTATGCTGGTTAACATTTAAGAGACTGACAATACCCAGTGCTTTTAAGGATTGAAACACCTGAACCTCCCATGGCTTTGCTGTCAAGGGTGTAAACTGATACAACTGCTTTGTTAAATGTTTGGCAGTTCCTTATTGATATTTGTGAGAGCCTTCTGTTTTTTGTTTTTTTTTTTGCTAAATTTATTGAGGTGACCTTAATTGATATCAATTACATTGTTTCCAGATGTACGATTCTACATTATGTTGTCTATACATTGCATTATGTGCTCACTGATTTTTTCTATGAATCACAGCTTACTTTACACATTGCATGTTTTATTTTATATTTTCTCTAATTTTATAGTTATTTTGGGAGAGTATTATATTTTCTTGAGTCCTGAGTATTGTTATCATTGAGCAGGATTATGCAGGCAAGAGTTAAAAGGTTAAAACATTTTCAACAGGATAATTATGATAGGGGAAGCATTCATATATATGAGGTGTGATCAGAAAATACAGTTATGGTGAAAGCTGTTGCCAAGTGCCATTCAATGGAAAGGCAGGGATATTCAGTATAGAAAGCAGTGTGTTGAACCTCCGTAACAGTGTGTGACAAGTTTCAATTTGTTTGGTACAGCTAGTCAGCTGTGAGCTATGGTTGAGAGGTGTGTTTTAAAGTGTGCCATGAATCATGGATCATGAACAATGCATTAATATAAATTTCTATCAAATAAAAACATTACGGTGTTTCCTCATCCACCTCATTCACCGGATCTGGCACTATGTGACTTCTGGCTCTTCCCCCAAGTCAAAATGACCATGAAAGACAAACATTTTGAATTGATTCAGGACATGGAGGCAGCCACAGCAGTGCAACTGAAGACACTCACAAAAGAGGACTTCCAGAACTGCTTCAGAAAGTGGCAAGAACAATGGGGTAAGTGTGTTCACAGTGAGGGGCAGTATTTTGAGGGGGATTAATGGCAATGTGTCTTTTACTGTAATACCTTTTAAAAAAAATTTAAACATTCACCATATTTTTTGATCACACCTCATATGATAGTGTTGATTCTGACAGTCTATCTAATTACCATTGCCAAAGTTCTTTATATCTTCATGTAGATACATGATTCTATCAGGCACAGTTTTTCTTCTGTCTGAAGTATTTTGTTTTATATTTTTTTGTAGTTCAAATCTGCTGGTGAGGGGGAAGTTCTCTCAGCTTTTTCTTGCCTGAAAAAGTCTTAATTTCAACTTCAAATTTGAAAGACATTTTTGCTGAGTATGAAATTCTGGGTTGAAAGTTTTTTCTTTAAGTACTTTGATGGTGTTGCTTCATTGTCTTTTTGTTTACATTGTTTTTATCAAGTAATTTGTTCTTGTCCTTTTCCCTTGTTCCTCTGTATGTAACGTACCCATCTTTCCTCTGGCTGCATTTAAACGTTTCTTTATTATTATTATTATTATTATTATTATTATTATTTTTATTGTTAATTTTAATGGGGTGACATTGGTTGGTAACAATTAGATAGTTTCCCGATGTACAAGTCCACATCACATCACCCATGCATCTCATTATGTGTCCACCTCCCAGAAACAGGTCCCTCTCCACCACCATATATCTGGTGCCCACTCCCACCTCCCTCCACAACTCTCCCTC